>CAXKVW010000025.1:0-277356 GCA_964058825.1 Carex arenaria | reverse complement strand
GTGCATAGAAAAGTTTCTTTATCGAGATACGCAAATTTAAAAATTTGAATGGTTGGGATCGGAAAAGCAGCTCCGTGCTTTTCTCTAAGAAAAGCACCGGAGTCGGATCCAGATAAGTTCGGGGAATCGGTGAATAGTTGGGGATCTCCAAATAGAATAACAGCACCATGTTATTTCAAATCTAACCGTTTATCTGTGTTGAGATTGTGTATGAAGAAAATTCAACGGTGAAATTTTGAATAACATTGTTCTGTTATCTTATTGGATAACAGCGGAGTCTGATCCGAATAGTTGGAGGATGATGCATTGATGCCCAACGAAAAATTCAGTTAGGCTCGGTGTATATGTCGATAATGGGAACGTTAATTTTTTTTAGAAGTGATGTGATGTCCCGTATGAATTTTTGTATTTTTTTTTTAAATCAACGATTCAACAATGCAAAGAATAAATTATTTATTGTAAACTCTTCTTCTGGCCTAAAATAGATTAAAAATTATAAAATATATATATTGATTTATTGTTTGTGAAAAATATGAGAACAATTGTTCACATTGTTCTTTCTAATTTTTGACCTAAATAGTAATACTAATGCAAAGATAGATTATAATAACATAGAGGTATCAGTTATGTTGCATAGATACGGGTATGGATATCGTATCGGATACAATACGGATACGGTGATATGTTAAATTTCATAAAAATCTAGGATATGATACGTTTATTATATATATTATTTTTATTATTTATATATTGTATTTAGATAATTATAATTTAAATTAAATTTGTACAAAAATTAAAGGTTTAACCTTAGTATAAATTAAATATAATAATTACTAATTCTTACTACATATGAGAGACTAGCGTAGTGATAAAAAATTTTGATCCAAAGCAAACTGCTCCAGTTCAATCCACTCCTCCAGCAAAAAATAAAACACATTGGTGCGATTCATAGACATGGCGCTCGGTTCACAGACGCGGCTCATGGTCGCGGGCTCGGTTCACAAGCGTGGCTCATGGGCCAGACACTTATTAGGATGTATCTAGAGCGTATCTAGACATATCGCCGCGTTTGAATGCGTATCGGGGACTGTATATGGAGGTTAAGGATACGCCAGCTCATCCGATACACCAGTTGGTGTATCAGACACGTATCGGTGGCGTATCGGGTGCGTATCTGTATCCGATACGCATCCGATACAGATACGAAACCTTAAGTGTAGTATCAGAGTAACATAGGGTATCAGTAGTCTAGACCCCCCTCTTTTATGAGTCAAATATTATTTCTGCCAAATGTTAAGTTGTAGCAATATGACCAAAAAACTTATATTCATTAAATAATTTGCGCACCTTTTGATCATTTACTGACTTTTTTGCTTATAAATTGGGAAGCTACTTCTGCTACAAAAACAAGTAGACCAGATCCATACATTATTCTATCCAGGGGCAAGTGCCAGCTGTCGCCAACTCATCGCGCTCGTCCTTCTCAGTACTCGGAGCACCAGCTGACGTGCTGTTCAATTCAGATCAAGTGATTTGGAATGAGATCTGAGTCGTCCGTTTCAATCTGATAGAAATTAAAAAAAAAGAGCTTTCTTATATATAAAATACTTCTATGTATTTTAAATAGATTCCAAATTAATTTTGACTCAGTCGGAACTAGGAAGTATTCTACCTCCTCAATACCTGAGACTGAGAGGATATGAATTCGGAGTACTACCTATATAGTGACATAAATTCGCATTTAATTGGCGATTAATTCTTTTTTTTTTGACATATCCAAACCGAACTCTGAATAAAATGTGTAAAAACGTAAAATATGTTTTATTCGCGAATAAAACACATATAAAACACGAATTGGTGAATAATTCGCGATAAAAACACCATTTTTTTTTTTTTTCTGTTTTTGAGGAGTTTTTTTGGAATTTTTTTTTTACTTCTTTGTTATACTAAATCATTCCCGAATTACTCCCGAATCACGAATTTTTTACCTCACCTTACGGAATCCGAACTTTTGATTTGTCACTGTGGTACTACCTCCCAATTATTCTGCATATTTAAAAAAAAAAGTTGTTTAAAAAAATAACATTGACAATAAATTATGAGGAGGCCTCATTTACCTTTTAAGATTATAGATAATGTCAAAATAAAGAATTATTAAGTGATTTCTCCTCTTATTTTATAATTGGAAAATTATGAAAACATAACAATAACACAGAGACCGCACAAAAGAAATTTTAAGAATGATTCCCAAATTAGTGGATCTGGACCGTTTTTTAAAATTTGCACGAATCTCAAAGCCTAAATAATACTGTCCCTGTGCTAGCCCAAATATCAAAGCTGCTGAAACTAAATCTCAAACTGTAAAAGAGCATTACAGAGGATACTGGTCCATAAAAATAAGGAGGTCTGGACTCTGGAGGCATTGGAACTTAGATCCATCAGAGCCCAATAAACCTCAGCTTCTATTGGGCCTGTACTAAACGGAGTGACACGTGGCGTTCACTGAATGCTTCGTATCTGCTGTTGGTCCATTTGCAAATTTTAATGTCTTTCGATCCCTGCCATTTGACAAACACAAACTTCTCAAGATATGTCTGGAATTTTGATATGGCCCTGATAAAAGAATGCGCCAGATATTTAACCATTTGAGCCCAAAGCCTTCTCATTTTGGAATTCATTGATGTTGTAAACCTTGTGGCCGTGGGGCCGCATTTCTCAGGGCCTGTTCGGCTGCAGCCCGGGAATAAAAATAGGCATAAGAACGGGTGAACAGTAAACAGCGTGTTACTGTTTATGTGGAAAAAAAATTTTAGAACATAATTTTTTTTTCTCACGTGAACAGTAACACGCAGGAATATAGCCGAACAGGCCCTCAGTGTTTAATTACGAGACCAATGTAACTGCAGAAAAGGGGTAAAGATATTGACATTATTATTTTAACTTCATCTTAATTATCGGACAATTACTGAAGATAAAGTACAAAAGTAACATTATTACTTTTTTTTTCTTTTACAAAAATCATAAGAACTGAAATTTTATTTCGGTACGTTATTTTTTTTTTCTAGAACAGAAATGGCATTTCGGTCCGATGTGATTTTTTGTGGCCACTGGTATGAGAAACTGTAAAATCACACCATACCGAAATGCCATTTCGGTCCCGAAAAAAGAAAAAAATAGCGGACCGAAATGGCCACATTGGTTTCATAAAATTATTTTTTTAATTATGATTTATAAAAAAAAAAAAAAATCGATGGCAACAATTAGAGTTGCAAGCATCCATTTGGAAACTTTCTCGGCAGGAAAATTATTAAATGGAATCTTTTACTTTTGCAAACTACTTTTCCTGTATTGTAGATTTGGTTCTGGTATCTTAATTTGTACACGATCTCTGTTGTCCACAAATATATATATATTTCCTTGTTCATACACTTGTTATTCATGTCTGTGGCTTAGATTGCGAGCTTGTGCGCTGTGTTGTACATATTCATATGTCTGAGAGCTCTATTGAGGTAATTAGTCAACAAGTCATATTCATATTAATTAGTTGTTGTACATATCATAATGTCAGGAGAAAATTCACCAAATAACTAAATATAATTTTTTCCTTATTATCTTTTTGTTTGAGATAAGGAAAAGATTGTGCGTAAGACCTATAATTTTTCCTTCTATTAGACAATTTACATGTAAGACTTATTATCTTGTAAAGAATATAATTTTTAACCCAACTATTGTCATGCTTAATATATATATATAGAGAGAGATGGGCTACGGTACATTGCAATGTATAGACCTCTTTGTATATCGGACTATAAATCGTCGGATTCAAAGTCCTAACAGCAGATCCAAACCGTTCGACTTGTTCTTCATATTAATGTGTTTGGAGACCAAATTTTACACTTTTTAGAAATTTTTTACTATTTTTTTAGATTTATTGAAAATTGTTGTTTTCAGACAAATCTGGGCCATAAAAAAACAACGATTTTTAATAAATCTAAAAAAATAGTAAAAAATTTCCAAAAAATGTAAAATTTGGTCTCCAAACACATATTAATATGGATAACAAATTGAACGGTTTGGATCGGCTATTTAGACTTTGAATACCACAATTTATAGTGCAATGTACAAGAAGGCCTATGCATTGCAATGCATAATAGCCCAACTCTATATATATATATATATATATATATATATATATATATATATATATATTAAAATTGTATTATGCATAATCACAGGGTAATCGCATGTGCTGTATATATGAAAGCCGTCGATTGTTAAATCCAATAACTAAGAAAGATCAATAAATATTAAATGAATAAAACTATGTCTTATATAATTAATTAATTAAGATATTATTTTTCGTGTGAAAGAAGATAATATATGCAAAATTTAGTGCTTTTAGTGCGAGTAATTGTTGAGTTTTAACCCGCTCTTACGCTAAAAAAATAACAGTACTAATTGTAAAATCTTGTGCCTTTTATTTCTTTTATAGACTTGGCTGTTCTTCCACACAAAAAAACAATGCATTATATATGTTGCCAATTAAATTGGATGAATGAAACATTAGAACTTATCCCTTAAATAATCTATATATACTGAATTTCTGACGCAAATTAATATTTCATTTTAGGAATTTATAAGAGAGGAGGCCAGCCATGCACCCCTCTCTCCACATAATCTCTAGCATATATCAGAAAATTAGAAAAGCTATATAGTGCAGAGATGGCGGCCGGAGGCTGGATGTTCATGGCCGGTGCTGCGTTTGCAACCTTGCTCGCTATAGCCACCCATGTCGCAGTGCACTGCCCCATATCTCCCCTCCCTCTTTCTCCTCCTTCCTCCTCTCTCCGTTTTCCTTCCAATAATATTCTCCAGGTGTGTTTTTTCTTGTTTTGGTTAATTTAGTCATTTTTTTAACTCACTGGTTTAATTTCAAGATCAAAATATCACTATGTGCTAGTCGATGCTGAAGGCTTAAACCTTTAGAAGTTCTAACTTGGTTGTACTGTTTTTTTTTTATTAAGATTCATTGTGGATGTAAGATGAGTTCTGCTTCTGTATAAACAATACTAGACATGTCCCTAAAAAAAATTAAATTAAGATATGGATACAGATTGGATATTAGACGGATATGTACGGATACAGATCGGATATCGGATATCCGTAGATATATACATAAATATTTTCATAATACATAAATATCTTATCCATTTGCACCCCCTACTTTTTCTTGATACAATGTTCTCTCTTTTTGGTTATACTATGAGCATTGTTTTTTCTTAAGAATTATATGTGATGTTAACATGTTAACAGTGCTTCCATTGATTTTATATGTCCGTTCTATTCCTCTCTAACAAGCTAACTATTAAGTAGATATTGTTTGAATATTAATCAATTATTCTGCACATGTAGGGCATAGAGAAGTTGGGGGAAGGGAGATTAAACAGGCCAGAGGACTTGTGCTTTGATGAAGAAGGGATTCTGTACACCGTAACAAGAGATGGATGGATAGAGAGGATGCATCGAAACGGGTCGTGGGAGCAGTGGGTGCTTGTCGGGGGTCCTTCACTTCTAGGCATTGCCACCTCGTCAACAGGTGCTATTCTGGTGTGCGATGCCGATAAAGTATGTACTCAATATTTCGTACTTATTTCGAAACCAGTTCAACAAAAACTGGGTCTGAAGGCAATTATATTTTTCAGTTTTTGACATTTATAAGATACCAAAAATTATAAGATGAATAGAACAAACTTCAAAGTTCAAACTCCTCATCACATTCTACTGATTGCTTCTAAAAACTGATCAGGATCAAATTCCTTATGCTATTATTATCAAAATTAAGGAGGCTTAAAATTAAGGTGGCTTAAAATTAAGGTGGCTTAAGTTATTCTTGTTTGATTGAAGCTTGTTACTTTTAAGTCATGACTCAAATCAGTGACTAATAAGGAGAGAGAAATTAGGAAATGAATGTTTGTCTCTGACATGACCCTTGCATATGAAATAATTGTAGAATAAGTCATCTTTCTGAAAGGATGGTTTAACTTATGTCGGGAATAACTCCATGTTTTACTTCTCATTTGACAGCTTATGTCGGGAATAAGTCCTTTATTTCACCCGTTGCTCCACAATCAAACATAATTTATGTGTTTTTATTAATTATCTGAATATAACGGACCAAAATGTGATCTAGACGTACTACATGTGATCCATTAATATAATTATAATCTTTCAATAAGATCAAATTTGCATAAGATAGTTGCATATATATATAAAGCATAATTCCCTTGGAGGCCAGTGTATAAGAAATCTAAGGTAGATCATATTGATGCAGGGATTGTTAGAAGTTAGAGATGAAGGGGTGACAATTCTTGCCTCCCAAGTGACCAATGGAACAAGGATAAGGTAAGATGTGCCCCCTTCACCTACTCCAATTGATTAATATTTTGATATTGAGATGTGTGTTCTGTTTGCACTCGTAGCTAATACATGCTTCCAAAACACATCGTACCACTAATTGTAGCTAGGGAATTGGATAGCTTGTTTGGATCTTTGGCCTTGTTCATGCATATTATGGGTCGACTCGTACTATGAATTTATATTTCTATTTTTAAAGTTCAAACAGTTGAATTGAACCATTTAGCATGATCGATCTCCATATGAAAATATACTTGAAAAATAAATTTTACATTATTTACAGTCTTTTTTTTTTACTTTTTTTTAGATAGGTAGAAAATCACTTAATCTAAAAATTCTGATGAAACACTTGAAGAGTGAATTTCTACCTATTTAGCAAAATTAGTTAAGGTTCAAAAATAAAAAATGCGAAATTTGGTTTCTGAGTACATTTTCACATGAAGATCGTGTTTAACGGTTTGGATCGATTATTTGAACTTTGAAAATAGTGATATGGATTCATAGCAGGGTCGATCCATAATATGCCTATTACCATACATAGTCTCATGCATTTTATTTTGTCCATCAGCAACTAGCAAGCATTAGTACCTTGACAATTTAATTAATTTTGTTCCAACTAAATTAATGATCTTTTTCCTAATAAATTACCTCTTGTTTTCAGGAGAAGGATGATTTTTTAACCAGTATTTTTCAGAAAATTAAGTACTTTTTCCTTCTAGCTTTTATCTAAAAATAACCTGAAATTAAGTATTTTCTACAGGCCAAAATTTACACAAGGGAAAAATACCATTGAAATTAGTGGCATCGTTCTTTACAGTTGTTGCAGTATATAAATTAATTGGAAATATGAGGGACTTCATATTTAGGAGCACTCTACTATATATTTCGCCATCTTCTTAGCAATTTTAGAGAAATCCCTTACCTGTTTAATTCTTAGGTTTGCTGATGACATAATCGAGGCATCAGACGGCACCGTATACTTCACTGATGCCAGCTACAAATTTGGGTTCAACGATTGGTTGCTTGACTATCTAGAAGCTCGGCCTAATGGCCGCCTTCTCAAATATGAACCCTCTACAAAAACAACATCTGAGGTGTTGTCAAATCTCTTTTTTCCCAATGGAGTAGCTCTGTCCGAAGGAGAAGATTACTTGGTTGTATGTGAGACACTTAGGCAAGATACATTGCTCATTTTTGTTTGCATAATTTTATTAACTCTGGGCCCACATATCAGCTACTGTCATGTGACTTATACTGCAACCTAAACCTATAGCAATGATATGAAAGCTTAACAAGGGTTGCTATAGAATTAATGCCATGCCTCTGTCAGTATATATTCACAGTGATAGTGGATCTGGGATGCTGTTAACCAAACTAATTTTTTTCTTTATCAAGATATAGTTTATAACAACTGGCTGGTTTACCGCCTTCTGGTCAATTTGTTTTCCAATTTTGGAAGTTTAGATTCAGAATCTTGAAATACTGGCTAAAGGGAGAAAAGAAGGGCAAAACAGAAGTTTTCATTGACAACCTGCCAGGACATCCCGACAATGTAAATCGAGCACCAGATGGATCTTTCTGGGTTGCCGTCCTTCAGGTCTACTGAATTCAATTTTATGCTTTCAGTTCTTACATTGATTTCACATATAATTATCTGTATTATAATAGACAGGTGTGCTGAAAATTACATACATAGAAAACTAATTAAGTATATAACACTTTTGCGACATTCTATCTAGATGGATATGGATAGATTTGGGTTGATCAGTCGGTCTCCTATGGCAAAACGGATTTTGGCATCATTTCCAGCACTTCAGAGAATGGTAAAATCGAGAGGAGCCATGGTGGCGAATGTAGGAGCAGATGGAAAGATTAGAAGAATTTTTTATGATTCAGATGGGAAGGTGATCTCCTTTGTTACATCCGCGGTAGAATTCGAAGGTTATTTGTTCTTGGGAAGCCTGGATACTAACTTTGTAGGGAAGTTGTTGTTGAAATGATAAAATTTGGTTTTGTTTGTAGAAATTGAATTAAGTTTAGAAATTAGGAACTTGCAGTATATTAGTATGCGATGAACAGCGGAGCAAATGAATACAATATTATGGGTATAAGAGTGATGCTATTTACTAATTACTATGCATAATGCACATTGGTTCTTACTTTAGATCAATATCTTCGTTTTTAAAGTTTAAACAGTCGATCTGTACCGTTCAACGTGACTTTCATCTGAAATGTTATTACTTATTACAGACTAAATTTTAACTTCTTGCTATATCTTTAGACATGTACAAAATAACTACGAATGGCCTGGCATCTTTAGATCAAGTGATTGTTTACCTATCTAAAAAAATAGTAAAAATAATTTCAAAAATGTAAATTTTATCTATAAATATATTTTCAAAAAATAGAAATATTAATCCAAAGTACGGACCAATGTGCGCTATGTATAGTACTTAGCCTCACTTTGGATAATAATATAATTATTAGAGTCCTTTTCACCTGTATATCTGCACCAATTAATGCATGAATGAATAGTTCCTATTAGTTTGAATTTTTGACTTAACAATGAAGTCATTAACTGTCAAAATGCCAAAAAATTTTTGGCGAATCCTCTTCAGAAACATAATAATTACAATAAAATAAATATATAGAGGTAAGTTATTTGGTATGCATATAACAAGAGAACAACTAGTTAAGGTAGTCAAAACTTACTCAAGAAAAACATATCAATTTCTCTATGTAACCATCTGATCCCAAAATTATATGCTTGCAGAATCAAAATACAACTAGGCCATGTTTTGGCAAAAATTAATTGGGCCAGTATCTAAATGTCTTTTAGATCCCTAATTGGGCCGTATCTAATTTAGCCCTAAATGTTTTGGCAAAAAAAACAACTGGGTTGTATATAATTGGACCGATCAAGAGGGGTGTTAATGGAAAGAGCACATTGATGAGAATGTTGACAAGGTGTTAGAATTGGAAGTTATATGTCGGAGATTAGGGGTGTCAATGGGTACGATACGGGTAGGGTGGGAACATTTTCATACCCATACCCATTAAGAATTAATCTTACCCATACCCTACACTTACCCATTAAAAATGATCTTATCCTACCCTACCCTACCCTTACCCGTTAAAATTAACGGGTAACAATCATTAATTTTATTATATTCATTAATTTCAACTAAATTAATGGGTAACGAATTAACGGGTAACGATCATTAATTTTATTATATTCATTAATTTCAACTAAATTAACGGGTAACGAATTAACGGGTAATGAATAATATTAATATAATAATTAATTTTATTATATTTATAAATAGAACATCAAAACTCATTAATTTCACACATGCGATCACATTGCTAATTAAAAAACAAATGTGCAATCAATTTCAACTAAATTATTTTTTTATAAAGCAAGAAAATTTAGAAACACGAATATCTTTTCGAACAAATTCAATTATTTAACTAAATAATGAGACTTGCAAATAAAACAATATGTTTAATATTTTTCTTATAACAAAAAACATACACTAAATAACAAAATTACATCCATAATTATTGCTCATACAAAATACCACGCAAATCAATTTCACCATCAAGAAGAACAGATTCTGATATGGATGAGAATGCTCCATTAACTTCATTGGAAGATACATCTGTTCATAATATAATTAAGTTAGAAAATGAAAAACATAAAAAAAATGCTACGCTAATTGAACTGTTATGGAGGATACATTTATTATATTATGCTATGCAATAAAGAGGTGAGACATTAATAAAGCAGACAGAGAGAGACTCTTAGTGAAATTGGATTAATACATTTATTATATTATGCTACGCAATAAATTTATTCATCAGTTTTGCCTTTCACTAAGAGTCTCACCTGATTTATTCATCTGTCATCTAACTCTTACCTAATTGGATGAATAAATCAGACATAGAGAGACTCTTAGTGAAAGGCAAAACTGGAGAATATATAATTTCTACAACATACAGTAATTAATGAAAGGCAGTATATATACCTGTAGGAAATGATCTTAGCCAATCTTGAGTACAAATCAAAACTTCTACTGTCGTTGGAGTCAGAGAGCTTCTATAATCATCAAGAACCCTTCCCACTGTGCTAAATGTAGACTCTGATGCAACTGACGAGACGGGAGTTCCTAGAACATCTCGTACTAAACCGGAAAGAACCGGATACTTTGGACCATTACACTTCCACCATGCTAAGATGTCGAAACTATCATCATCCATGCCCGGAACATTACGATCTTCTAGGTACACATCTAACTCTGATTTTGCGGGTTCACTCGTAAGTGATTCCTGAATATACATTACAAGACCATGTCGTCGATTGCTAAATAGCCTCTGTGATGATTCACTATACTAGAGCTAGCATTTTGTGCATTGGAATTAGACCCTTGTGATCTATTTCGATTTCTTGAAGCTTTTATCAGATATTCACTGAACAACTTGTGCAAGCAGGTCACCACATTTGTCACATTGAATTCTGCCTCACCCGGTACATAGTAAATTTCTCGAAAATAATACTCAACCGACTTCAACTTGCATCGAGGATCTAAAATAGAAGCAATAGCCAATAATACACTACTTTTACCCCAATATTTCTAGAACTTCTCAGATATTCGAGTTGCCATATTGACAACAAAATAATGGTTGCTGCTGAACCAACTTCGTAAACTCAAGTAAACCTCACAGAATTCAGTAAAGAAGGTGTTGATAGTAGGATATTTGGTCCCAGAAATTCTCATGGTAGTTTCATAAAAAATCTGCAAACACTCCACTATGACAGCCACATTATCCCAATCTTTATTAGATGGAGCATGCTTATAATCATGATCAGGTTCAGCTAGACGAGAAAAAGCCTCACGAAACTTGAGAGAATTTACAAGCATTAAAAAGGTTGAATTCCATCTAGTTGGTACATCATAAAATAGTTTGGTTTGCGGAGCACGTACCTGTTTACACACCTTCTCAAATCTTTCTATTCTCAATTGAGAATTACGGATATATTTTACCGTCTCACGAATATTACGAATCACATCTTTTTAGTACTTTTTCAACATAATTTGATTGATCGATAAATATTCCATTATTTAGATGCTCAATCTGCAGGCCGAGGCAAAATTTAGTTACACCAAGGTCTTTCATTTCAAACTCATTTTTCAACAATTTTGCAGTATTCTCAATCTCTTCAGGAGATCCAATAATGTTTAAATCATCAACATATACTGCAATGATAGTAAAACCTAGGTTTGATCTTTTAATAAAAACGCACGGACTAATTATATTATTTTTATATCCTTCTTTTAGAAGGTACTCACTTAGTCGATTATACCACATTCGACCTGATTGTTTTAGTCCGTATAAAGATCTTTTTAATTTTATAGAGTACATTTTTCTAGGTTTTAACTTATATGCTTCAGGCATTTTCAATCCTTCAGGGACTTTCATGTATATGTCATTATCAAGTGAACTATATAGATAGGCTGTTACAACATCCATAAGTCGCATTTTTAGATTTTTTGTGACTGTGAGACTTATTAGAAACCTGAGAGTTATCACATCCACTACAGGTGAATATGTTTCTTCATAATCAACTCCAGGTATTTGTGTAAAACCTTGTGCCACTAGCCTTGCTTTGTATCTCACAATTGCATTGTTCTCATTTCTTTTTATAACAAATACCCATTTGTAACCTACAGGGTTAACATCTTTGGGTGTTTGGACTACAGGTCCAAATACTTGACGCTTATCAAGTGAACTTAATTCTGCTTGTACAACATCTTTCTATTTAGGCCAATTATTTCTACGCTTACACTCTTCCAGAGTTTTTGGTACATTATCTTCTTCATTTATAACCTCGCTTGCTATAGCGAATGCAAAGATTTCATCAACACAAGTTTCATTTCTATTCAATATAGTACCATTTATTACATTATTTATAGAAATCTCATAATCATTTGGTACTAGAGTTTTTTTTTTCTTCTGAAACTTCATTAGCCTCTTCTGGGGTTTTACCATCAACCTCTTCTGGGGTTTTATCGACTTCTTCAGGAGTTTTACCGTTAACCTCTTCTGGGGTTTTATCGACTTCTTCAGGAGTTTTACCGTTAACCTCTTCTGGGGTTTTATCGACTTCTTCAGGAGTTTTACCGTTAACCTCTTCTGGGGTTTTATCGACTTCTTCAGGAGTTTTACCATTAACCTCTTCTGGGGTTGTGCTGACTGCTTTATTTTGCTCTTTTCTTTTATGTGGATTTACATCCTTAGAACCAAGTGGTATTCCATATTTTCTACGCACATTTGATTCATTAGATATTCTTAAATGTCAATTCGAGCAGGTGCATTTATAGCTGGAATATGTGATTTAGTAACTCTGTTTGTATCTGTAAATGCATCAGGCAATTCATTTGCAATTCTTTGCAAATTTATAATCTTTTGAACTTCGAGTTCACATTGACCACTTCGGGAGTCAAGACAAGATAAAGATGAATTCCAAGTTACTTATTTATCCAGCTTGTGTTTTTCTTCCCCTAAGTTTGAGAATATTGATTCATTAAAATGACAATCAGCAATTCTTGCTGTAAAAACATCTCCTGTTAATGGTTCTAAATATTTAATAATAGAAGGAGAGTTAAAACCAATATAAATTCCCAACTTTCTTTGAGGTCTCATTTTTGTGCGTTGTGGAGGAGAAATTGGAACATATACTGTACAACCAAATACTTTTAGATGCGACAAATTTGGTTCTCTTCCGGAGACCAATTGCAATGGAGAATACTTATGATCTGCAGTTGGCCTTAATCTAATTAGTGCAACAGCATGTAATATGGTATGTCCCAATGCAGAAGACGGTAAACTAGATTTCATAAGTAAAGGTCTAGCAATTAATTGCAACCTTTTAATCAATGATTCTGCTAGACCGTTTTGTGTATGAACATGGGCCACTGGATGTTCTACCGTAATTCCAATAGACATGCAATAATCATTAAAAGTTTGAGAAGTAAACTCACCTGCATTATCAAGTCAGATTCTTTTAATTTGGTAATCCAAAAAATTTACTCTCAATTGGATAATTTGTGCTAATAGTCTAGCAAATGCAACATTTCTTGTTGCTAACAAGTACACATGTGACCAACGTGTTGATGCATCAATTAATACCATAAAATATCTAAATGGTCCACATGGTGGTGTAATAGGCCCGCATATATCTCCTTGAATTCTTTCTAAAAATGAAGGAGCTTCAGGTTCAACTTTATTTGGAGATGGCCTAGTAATTAGTTTTCCAAGAGAGCATGCTTCGCATGCCAATTCTTTTGGTAATAGGATCTTTAGGTCCTTTAGGGGATGCCCATTTGCACTTTTAATTATTCTCCTCATAATTATACTTCATCGATGGCCCAATCTATCATGCCATAATGTAAATAACTTTGGATTAACTAACTTCTAGTTAGTAACGACTAACTTCGGCTTAGTAACCATATTTGATTCTATTGTACTTATATAAGTACCATATAATCCAGAAGACAATGCTTGCATATTTTCCATTATAATTTTCTGGTCATTTTTAATATATGTGATATGAAGATATTTCCAATTTCTCTCATTCATAGTTTCAATGTAATAACCATTCTTTCGAATATTTTTAAACTTAGTAGATTTCTTCTGAATCTACTTGAATATAATGCATCATCTATTATTAATTTTGTTCTTTCAGGTAACAAAATACAAACTCTTCCGGAGCCTTTAATTAAATTACTTGTGCCAGATATAGTGTGAATATTAGTCTCACCAAGATGCAATTGTGAAAAATATTTCTTACTTTTCAATATGGTATTTGTTGTTCCGCTGTCTACTAGACATGGATCTTCTTTACTTACCATTGCGTCAGTCATTTTCCTTTAAAATAAAAGAATGCAAGAATAAATTAAAATAAAATATCTTTATTCATTAATTTTATTTGCATACAATATAAAAATTGAAATGTAAATTAAGCTTTTATTTAACATAAATATAAACATAAACTTCTAAATTTTATTTTCTCCCTTAGTAAAAGTATCTATTTCTTCATCCACATTATGGAAGAAATCTGATACATCAAGATGTGTATCCATATGACATTTATTTTCGGGATCATTTTCAGTAAAGTTAATTTCCACATTTTTCTTTTTTTTTTGAGTGAGGCTTGATAAAGCTCCACTAGATGCTTTGGCGTACGACAGGTACATGACCAATAATTTGTCATCCCATATCTGTAACAAACATCTTCAGGATGTTTTCCTTTCTCATTTTTCACCGCATTATTCTCCTTTGTTTTGTTGTATTGACCATCACGTCGCCAAACATTATTTCGACCACGTCCACGACCATGTCCGCGAAAATTGTTATGACCGCGACCACGTCCTTTCTTAGATGAAGTTGCATTCGCTTCAGGGAATGGACTTGCACCGGTGGGTCGTGCTTGGTGATTCTTAATTAGAAGCTCATTATTTTGTTCCGCAACGAGAAGACACGATATTAACTCGGAGTACTTCTTGAAACTCCGCTCTCGATATTGCTGCTGCAGGAGCAAATTCGAGGCATGAAATGTGGAGAATGTTTTCTCCAACATGTCTTCTTCTGTTATTGTTTGGCCACATAGTTTAAGTTCGGAAGTTATTCGAAACATTACGGAATTATATTCACTAACGGATTTAAAATTCTGTAATCTCAAATGAATCCATTCGTAACGAGCCTTTGGTAAGAGAACAAATTTTTGATGGTCATATGGAAGAGTTCTAACGGGTCTTTCACCATTAAATATTCAGTTTTCAAATCCTCATGGAGATGGTGACGAAGGAAAATCATAGCTTTAGCGCGCTCCTGCGGGGAGGCCTTATTTTCTTCTTTAATTGTTTTTTCTAATTCTTTTGCGGTAAGGTGGATCTCTGCATCAAGAGTCCATGGGAGATAATTTTTGCCCGAAATTTCAAGAGCAGCAAATTCAAGCTTCGTGAGATTTGCCATATGTACTACAAAATATATACGTATTAATAACTTCAGATTATTAATACCATAACTTCAGGTTATTAACATCTTAACTTCAAGTTATTGAAAATGAAAAGGGAGACAAATATAAATAAAAGAATATGCAAATTAAATAAATAAATAAACAAATTTAAATGTATTAATAACTTCGGGTTAATATTATATAACTTCAGGTTATAATAAAATATTTATTTCATAACTTCTAGTTATCAAATTGCTTGACTGCGCAATTGTAAAATTTCATTTGATATAACTTCAGGTTATATTTTGATCCAGTTACCTATTATAACTTCTGGTTTTTATATTGATTTTATATGTAAATTTCTAATAAAACTTCAGGTTTTTAATTAGAAATAACTTCAGGTTATTATTCATCCAATGGCCTATAATAACTGCTAGTTATTATATTAATTTTATACTAAAATTACTAATAGAACTTCAGGTTCTAAATAATTCTAATAATAACTTTAGGTTATTATACTATTAAGATAATACGAACTTCGGGTTCTTGATAAACTTTTAGTTTCAATAATAACTTCAGGTTATTATTCCATCATTCACTTCAAGGAATGATTCTTATAAACTAAAACCAAATATAATAAAAAATTTAAATGAAATTTAAATTAATGAAAGATATCATAATCAATCATATAAATTACTTACTAAATAATTTTGCAACTTCTTGAGCAATTCGTGCTGATAACGTGTTGTAAAATTGAAATGAAGTTGCAACAAAAGTAAAGTAAATAACAAGAGATATACAGAGAGCAATAACAGGATTTTATTATCTTCTTTTGTATATCTAATACAATCTTACAATCCTCTATTTATAGATAGAAAATGTATATAACAAGTCATCTAATTTAATTCCATTGATAAATGTGGGGAGATGAAACATACTTCATTAAGATATGCAATTCGTGAAGAGTTTCAAATGAACATCCATAATTCTAATGAATTTATAACAAAAATAAAGAATTGTTAAGTGATTTCTCCTCTTATTTTATAATTGGAAAATTATGAAAACATAATAGTATATTATGAGGAACAATAACACAGAGACTGCACAAAAGAAAAATTTAGAATGATTCCCAAATTAGTGGATCTGGACCCTTTTTTTTTAAAAAAATTGCACGAATCTCAAAGCCTAAATAATACTGTCCCTGTGCTAGCCCGAATCTCAAAAGAAGCTGAAACTAAATCTCAAACTGTAAAAGAGCATTACAGAGGATACTGGTCCATAAAAAATAAGGAGGTCTGGAGGCCTTGGAACTTAGATCCATCAGAGCCCAATAAACCTCAGCTTCTATTGGGCCTGTACTAAACGGAATGACACGTGGCGTTCACTGAATGCTTCATATCTGCTGTTGGTCCATTTGCAAATTTTAACGTCTTTTGATCCCTGCCATTTGACAAACACAAACTTCTCAAGATATGTCTGGAATTTTGATACGGCCCTGATAAAAGAATGCTCAAGATATTTAACCATTTGAGCCCAAAGCCTTCTCATTTTGGAATTCATTGGCGCTGTAAACCTTGTGGGGCCGCATTTCTCAGTGTTTAATTACGAGACCAATGTGACTGCAGAAAAGGGATAAAGATATTGACATTATTATTTTAACTTCATCTTAATTATCGGACAATTACTGAAGATAAAGTACAAAAGTATATAATTAGTGCACTATCTGAAGTCAAAATAAATCTGTGACTGCATGGAAACTTTTTAAAAACTATAATTAAAAAAAGAGAAGGGTTCCAATGCACCAAAAATTTCATGTTCTTATTTGCTTCCAATTCTTTATCTTCATTTTCAAAGTCCGAACAGTTGATCCGAACTGATCAACATGACCTTCATAATAAAATATGCTTGGAGACCAAATTTTATATTTTTTGAGATTTTTTTACTATTTTTTAAGATAGGTACAAAATCACTTTATTAGATGGTCCAGAATCTCCTTAAAACAATGATTTTGTACATATTTTAAAAAATAGTAAAAAAATTTCAAAAACTATAAAATTTGTTCTCCAGGCATATTTTATTATGATGATTACGTTGAATGGTTCGGATCGACGGTTCGGATCAACTATTCGGACTTTGAAAACGAAGATAAATGAGATAAATGATTGGGAGCAAATGAGAGCATAGAAATTTGGGTGCATTTGAACCCTCCTCTTAAAAAAAAAATTATGAAACTAACATTATTACTTTTTTTTTTTACAAAAATCATAACAACTGAAATTTTATTTCGGTCCGTTATTTTTTTTTTCAGGACAGAAATGGCATTTAGGTCCGATGTGATTTTCTGTAGCCACTGGTATGAGAAACTGTAAAATCACACCATACCGAAATGCCATTTCGGTCCCGAAAAAAGAAAAAAATGGCGGACCGAAATGGCCACGTTGGTTTCATAAAATTATTTTTTTAATTATGATTTATAAAAAAAAAATCGACGGCAACAATTAGAGTTGCAAGCATCCATTTGGAAACTTTCTCGGCAGGAAAATTATTAAATGGAATCTTTTACTTTTGCAAACAACTTTTCCTGTATTGCAGATTTGGTTCTGGTATCTTAATTTAATTTGTACACGATCTCTGTTGTCCACAAAAATATATATATTTCCTTGTTCATACACTTGTTATTCATGTCTGTGGCTTAGATTGCGAGCTTGTGCGCTGTGTTGTCACAAGTGAGAGCTCTATTGAGGTAATTGGTCAACAAGTCATATTCATATTAATTTGTTGTATATATCATAAAGTCAGGAGAAAATTCACCAAATCACAAACATAATTTTTTCCTTCTTATCTTTTTGTTTGAGATAAGGAAAAGATTGTGCGTAAGACCTATAATTTTTCCTTCTATTAGATAATTTACATGTAAGACTTATTATCTTGTAAAGAATATAATTTTTAACCCAACTATTGTCATGCTTATATATATATAGAGTCCGACTATGATGACACGTGGAGTAAAACATGTTTGTACTTCACACTATATCTTCATTTCCAAAGTTCAAATAGTCCATCCGAACCGCTCAACATGTTCTCCATATTGAAATGTGCTTGGAGACCAAATTTTATATTTTTTGGAATTTTTTTACTATTTATTAAGCCACTTTGAAAATCGTTGATCCACTGTGAGCAGTAAAAAAACTGTAAAATTTCTGGACCATCGGATCAGCGCTTTTCAAAGTGGCTTAATAAATAGTAAAAAAAATTCCAAAAAATATAAAATTTGGTCTCCAAGCACATTTCAACACGGAGAACATGTTGAGTGGTTTGGATCGGCCATTTGAACTTTGAAAATAAAAATACAGTGTCATGGATTAAAAATTTGTTTCACTACATGAAGCACTATAGTCCAGCTCTCTCTCTCTATATATATACTAGTATCCTACCTGTACGTTGCAACGGGATATTATAAGATTGAATAAAATATCAAGAGACTTTTTATTGACATATATATATATACTAGTATCGTACCCTAAACCATGTGTGTGAAAATAAAAAATACAAATGCAAAAAAACAGAGAGACAAATCATAAATAATAGTAAAAGGAACAACAATAAATGAAAAAAAAAAATTCATCTTTCAATCGTAGCCGTTGGTGGATCGGACACTCAACGTGCTTAATAATGGAATAGAGATAACAATACATTCAAATTGTATTATGCATAAACCACAGGGTAATAATCACATGTGCTGTATATATATGAAAGCCGTCGTTTGTTAAAATCCAATAACTAATTAGAAACATCAATAAATATTAAATGAATAAATTAAAACTATGTCTTATCAAATTAATTAATTAATTAAGATATTATTTTTCTTGTGAAAGAAGATAATATATGCAAAATTTAGTGCTTTTAGTGCGAGTAATTGTTGAGTTTTAACCCGCTCTTACGCTAAAAAAAATAACAGTACTAATTGTAAAATATCGTGCCTTTTATTTCTTGTATAGACTTGGCTGTTCTTCCACACAAAAAGACAATGCATTATATATATTGCCAATTAAATTGGATGAATGAAACATTAGAACTTATCCCTTAAAATAATCTATATATATATACTGAATTTCTGACGCAAATTAATATTTCATTTTAGGAATTTATAAGAGAGGAGGCCAGCCACCCTTCTCTCCACATAATCTCTAGCATATATCGGAAAATTAGAAAAGCTATATAGTGCAGATATGGCGGCCGGAGGCTGGTTGTTCATGGCCGGTGCTGCGTTTGCAACCTTGCTCGCTATAGCCACCCATGTCGCAGTGCACTGCCCCATATCTCCCCTCCCTCTTTCTCCTCCTTCCTCCTCTCTCCGTTTTCCTTCCAATAATATTCTCCAGGTGTGTTTTCTTGTTTTGGTTAATTTAGTCTTTTTTTTTAACGTACTGGTTTTCATCATCAAAATATCACTATGTGCTAACCCTTAGAAGTTATAACTTGGTTGTTCTGTTTTTTTTTTTATTAAGATTCATTGTGGATGTAAGATAAGTTCTGCTTATGCATAAACAATACTAGACATGTCCCTAAAAAAAAAATTAAATTAAGAATTTAAGATATGGATACAGATTGGATATTAGACGGATATGTACGGATACGGATCGGATATCGGATATCCGTAGATATATACATAATATTTTCATAATATATGTTAAAACTATATAGTATATATTAACTATTACGATGTAGATAATTAAAATTCAAAACCATATTCGTATCCGAATCTGAACGGATATTCAGATATCAGATATCCGTATCTGATTTTCGGATCCAGATATGATCGGATATTATCTTATCCGTTTGCACCCCCTACCTTTTCTTGATACAATGTTCTCTCTTTTTGGTTATACTATGAGCAGTGTTTTTTCTTAAGCATTATATGTGATGTTAACATGTTAACAGTGCTTCCATTGATTTTATGTCTGTTCTATTCCTCTCTAACAAGCTAAATATTAAGTAGATATTGTTTGAATATTAATCAATTATTCTGCACATGTAGGGCATAGAGAAGTTGGGGGAAGGGAGATTAAACAGGCCAGAGGACTTGTGCCTTGATGAAGAAGGGATTCTGTACACCGTAACAAGAGATGGATGGATAGAGAGGATGCATCGAAACGGGTCGTGGGAGCAGTGGGTGCTTGTCGGGGGTCCTTCACTGCTGGGCATCGCCACCTCGTCAACAGGTGCTATTCTGGTGTGCGATGCCGATAAAGTATGTACTTAATATTTCGTACTTATTTCGAAATCATTTCAACAAAAACTGAGTGTCCAAGCATGCAATTATCTGTTTTTTTAGTTTTGACGTTTATTAGATACCAAAAATTATAAGATGAATAGAACAAACTTCAAAGTTCAAACTCCTCATCACATTCTACTGATTGCTTCTAAAAAGTAAAAACTAAGGAGGATCAAATTCCTTATGCTATTCTTGTCAAAATTAAGGAGGCTTAAAATTAAGGTGGCTTAAGTTATTCTTGTATAATTGAAGCTTAATTGTTACTTAAGTCATGACTCAAATTAGTGACTAATAAGGAGAGAGAAATTAGGAAATGAATGTTTGTCTCTGACATGACCCTTGCATATGAAATAATTGTAGAATAAGTATGTCTGAAAGGATGGTTTAACTTACTTCGCTGTAACTTCATGTTTTACTTCTCATTTGACAGCTTATGTCGGGAATAAGTCCTTTATTTCACCCGTTGCTCCACAATCAAACATAATTATGTGTTTTAACACAAATACAATTAATTATTTGAAAATATAACGGACCAAAATGTGTTCTAGACGTACTACATGTGATCCGTATAATATATTAATTATAATCTTTCAATAAGATCAAATTTGCATAAGATAGTTGCATATATATAAAGCATGATTCCCTTGGAGGCCAGTGTATAAGAAATCTAAGGTAGATCATAATATCATATATATATTGATGCAGGGATTGTTAGAAGTTAGAGATGAAGGGGTGACAGTTCTTGCCTCCCAAGTGACCAATGGAACAAGGATAAGGTAAGATGTGCCCCTTCACCTACTCCAATTGATAAATATTTTGATATTGAGATGTGTTTTCTGTTTGCACTCGTAGCTAATACATGCTTCCAAAACACATCGTACCGCTAATTGTAGCTAGGGAATAGGATAGCTTGTATGGATGTTTGGCCTTGTTGTGAAAGCACGTATGAATTTCAATTAGCCTTTCATAATTTTATTTGAATGAGGCTATGGGAATATATATGCATATTATGAGTAGACTCGTACTATGGATTTATATTTCTGTTTTTAAAGTTCAAACAATCGAATTGAACCATTTAGCATGATCTCCAAATAAAAATATATTTGGAAACTAAATTTTACATTTTTTTTAAGTTTCTTTACTTACTTTTTTTAGATAGGTAAACACCTAAAAAGTGAATTTCTACCTATTTAGAAAAAAATAGTAAAAGTTCAAAAATAAAAAATGCGAAATTTAGTTAAGTACATTTTCATATGAAGATCATGTTTAATAGTTTGGATCGACTATTTGAACTTTAAAAATAGTGATATGGATTCATAGCAGGGTCGATCCATAATATGCCTATTACCATATATGCCTTGTCCATCAGCAACTAGCAAGAATTAGTACCTTGACAATTTAATTAATTTTGTTCCAACTAAATTAATGATCTTTTTCCTAATAAATTACCTCTTGTTTTCAGGAGAAGGATGATTTTTTAACCAGTATTTTTCAGAAAATTAAGTACTTTTTCCTTCTAGCTTTTATCTAAAAACCTGAAATTAAGTATTTTCTATAGGCCAAAATTTACACAAGGGAAAAATACCATTGAAATTAGTGGCATCGTTCTTTACAGTTGTTGCAGTTGTTGTAGTATATAAATTAATTGGAAATATGAGGGACTTCATATTTAAGAGCACTCTACTATATATTTCTCCATCTGCTTAACAATTTTAGAAAAATCCCTTACCTGCTTAATTCTTAGGTTTGCTGATGACGTAATCGAGGCATCAGACGGCACCGTGTACTTCACTGATGTCAGCTACAAATTTGGGTTCAACGATTGGTTGCTTGACTATCTAGAAGCTCGGCCTAATGGCCGCCTTCTCAAATATGAACCCTCTACAAAAACAACATCTGAGGTGTTGTCATCTCTCTTTGTTCCCAATGGAGTAGCTCTGTCCGAAGGAGAAGATTACTTGGTTGTATGTGAGACACTTAGGCAAGATACATTGCTCATTTTTGTTTGCATAATTTTATTAACTCTGGACCCACATATCAGCTACTGTTAAGTGACTTATACTTCAACCTAAACCTATAGCAATGATATGAAAGTTTAACAATGGTTGCTCTAGAATTAATGCCATGCCTCTGTCAGTATATATTCCACAGTGATAGTGGATCTAGCTAGGCCCACATATCAGCTACTGTCATGTGACTTATACTGCAACCTAAACCTATAGCAATGATATGAAAGCTTAACAAGGGTTGCTCTAGAATTAATGCCATGCCTCTGTCAGTATATATTTACAGTGATAGTGGATCTAGGATGCTGTTAACCAAACAATTTTTTTTTTATCAAGATATAGTTTATAACAACTGGCTGGTTTACCGCCTTCTGATCAATTTGTTTTCCAATTTTGGAAGTTTAGATTCAGAATCTTGAAATACTGGCTAAAGGGAGAAAAGAAGGGCAAAACAGAAGTTTTCATTGACAACCTGCCAGGACATCCCGACAATGTAAATCGAGCACCAGATGGATCTTTTTGGGTTGCCCTAATTCAGGTCCACTGAATTCAATTTTATGCTTTCAGTTCTTACATTGATTTCACATATACTTATCTATATTATAATAGACAGGTGTGTTGAAAATTACATACATAGAAAACTAATTAAGTAACATTTTTGCGACATTCTATCTAGATGGATGTCGATAGATTTGGGTTGATCAGTCGGTCTCCTATGGCAAAACGAATTCCGGCATCATTTCCAGCACTTCAGAGAATGGTAAAATCGAGAGGAGCCATGGTGGCGAATGTAGGAGCAGATGGAAAGATCAGAAGAATTTTTTATGATTCAGACGGGAAGGTGATCTCCTTTGTTACATCCGCGGTAGAATTCGAAGGTTATCTATTCTTGGGAAGCCTGGATACTAACTTTGTAGGGAAGTTGTTGTTGAAATGATAAAATTTGGTTTTGTTTGTAGAAATTGAATTAAGTTTAGAAATTAGGAACTTGCAATATATTAGTATGCGATGAACAGCGGAGCAAATGAATACAATATTATGGGTATAAGAGTGATGCTATTTACTATGCATAATGCACATTGGTTCTTACTTTAGATCAATATCTTCGTTTTTAAAGTTTAAACAGTCGATCTGTACTGTTCAACGTGACTTTCATCTGAAATGTTGTTACTTATTAGTTATTACAGACTAAATTTTAACTTCTTGCTATATCTTTAGACAGGTACAAAATAACTACGAATGGCCTGGCATCTTTAGATCAAGTGATTGTTTACCTATCTAAAAAAATAGTAAAAATAATTTCAAAAATGTAAATTTTATCTATAAATATATTTTCAAAAAATAGAATGTGCGCTATGCGTAGTACTTAGCCTCACTTTGGATAATAATATCATTATTAGAGTCCTTTTCACCTGTATATCTGCACCAATTAATGCATGAATGAATAGTTCCTATTAGTTTGAATTTTTGACTTGACAATTAAGTCATTAACTGTCAAAATGCCAAAAAATTTTGGCGAATCCTCTTCAGAAACATAATAATTACAATAAAATAAATATATAGAGGTACGTTATTTGGTATGCATATAACAAGAGAACAACTAGTTCAGGTAGTCAAAACTTACTCAAGAAAAACATATCAATTTCTCTATGTAACCATCTGATCCCAAAATTATATGCTTGCAGAATCAAAATACAACTGGGCCATTTTTTTGGCAAAAATTAATTGGGCCAGTATCTAAATGTCTTTTAGATCCCTAATTGGGCCGTATCTAATTTAGCCCTAAATGTTTTGGCAAAAAAAACAACTGGGTTGTATATAATTGGACCGATCAAGAGGGGTGTTAATGGAAAGAGCACATTGATGAGAATGTTGGCGAGAAGTTAGAATTGGAATTTATATGTCGGAGAGCTCACAATCTGACCTCGCTCGGCATCAAAATCTGCTTCTTATCTTGAGAAAAGGAGCACTCTCTTTTTCACTCTTCTTTTCTTTCATTCGGATCGTCCAAAATCCATCATACGGCTTCAATTAAATATGAATTATTTTAATAGATTAAATTAATTTGGAAATAAAAAGTAATCGAGACCGTACGATAGATTTTGAATGATTCAGATTTGAGAAAAGAAGAGTCATCCTTTTCTCAAGAAAAAGAGCAGAGTCAGTTCCTCTCGGGAGAGCTTCCTTTTTTTTCTTTTCCACACCTAAGATGTGTTCCGTCTCTTGGAGAAGGAGAAGATAAAAAATGAAAAGAAACATAAAAGAGCTTAAGGAGGTCAATAAAAAATGAAAAAAAAAGTAATATTAAAGAAACTATTTCTTTTTAAGGAGCAGTACGGAAGGATGCGGACTGAGGGGAAAATAGCATAAAAAGGTCCAAAGTTAGAATCCGACTTCATTGCTCTCTAAATAGGAGAGCAGGACTTTGTTATTCGAATTTCAACCAATTATCTATGTTGAGATTCATGCATGAAAAAGTTCAACGTCTGATGTTAGAATAAGATAATTGTGCTCTTCTATTTGAAGAGCAACGGAGTCAGATCCCCAAAAATACTCTCAAGGAGTTGCTAAAGAGGTTGATATCTTAAGGAAAGAGGGAGAGAAGATTAAAAATCGAGGCTAAGCAGCATGTCTTAATCTCCGCAAAGGATCACTGTTCGGACGGAATTAGACGAATTAAGAGCTTAACAAAATGCCAAATCCTTATATATATATATATAGAGAGAGAGAGATGGACTATGGTACTCTATGGAGTAAAACGCCTCGGTACTCTACGCTATATCTCCATTTTAAAAATCCAAACACCCGATCCGAACCGTTGAACATGTTCTTCATATTGAAATGTACTTGGAGACTAAATTTTACATTTTTTGGAATTTTTTTGCTATTTATTAAGCCACTTTGAAAATCTCAGATTTGCTGTGAACAGTAAAAAACAGTAAAAATTTCTGGACCATCGGATCTGAGATTTTCAAAGTGGCTTAATAAATAGCAAAAAAATTTCAAAAAATGTAAAATTTGGTCTCCAAGCACATTTCAATATGAAGAACATGTTCAACGGTTCGGATCGGGTGTTTGAATTTTTAAAATGGAGATATAGTGCCGTAGAGCACCGAGCCATGGTACTCTATAGAGTATAGAGTACCATAGCCCAACTCTCTATATATATATATATATATATATATATATATATATATATATATATAGTAAATCTAGGGTGTGACGTGCTCACCAAGAGGGTTTGGTGAGCACAACTCCAAAAATACATCGAATCAGCTTCAAATGACGAATCCAAACTGTTGAAATATATCCATATACTTCGTGAGTGATGTATGTACATGCAAAATTTTAGAAGTTTCGAATTCATTTGCTACGAGGTCAAGCGGTCAAAGTAATGATGAAAAATGAATATATAAAACTACTAATAATAGAATAACTTATTAAAAGATTTATTACTTTGACCACTTGACCTCGTAGCAAATGAATTTGAAACTTCCAAAATTTTGCATGTACATTCATCACTCACGAAGTACATGGAGTTCAACGGTTTGGATTCGTCATTTGAAGCCGATCCGATGTATTTTTGGCGTTGTGCTCACCAAACTCTCTTGGTGAGCACGTCACACCCTAGATTTACTATAGAGAGAGAGAGAGAGAGACATACTAATATACACCTTGGCAGCCGCTGCCAAGATTTTCAAAAAGAGAGAGAGAGAGGAGAGAGAGAGATAGAGAGAGGGAGAGAGAGAGAGAGAGAGAGAGAGAGAGGAGGGATCGGAAAGAAGAACATAGGCCGGAGGAGAGATAGATGGCGACTCAGGCAAATAGTGACTGGCAGACTGTACGTAGGCGCAAGAGGTTCCCGGACGGGTGGCGATTCCCCTCTGCAACTAGTCCAGGGGTGGCAGGCTATCAACCCCACGCACAGAGCTACGTAGAGGCGCTCAAGAAACCGGCTCCTCCGCCAAGGAGAGCACCGGCTGGCCCATCGAGGACCACATCTCCAGGGTCCTCCAGGACCCCCTCACCGGAGACACCACCAGGTACTAACTACTATGTGTCTCCGCATAGTCCTTTCCGGCTCAGGTTCCCTCCTTCATCCAAGTTTAGTAAATGGAGGGGCCGTTGTTTTCGGTGCTGTAGGACAGGACACACCATGGCACAATGCTGCAACCCCAAGAGGTGTGGGAGATGCTGGCGTAACGGCTATATCGGCATTTATTGCAAAAGGCCTGCAGTTCAGCCGGCACCTAGGGCCCAGCCTAAGCAAGCAACAAAGACTGCTGCTAACGGGGAACCAGGATTTGAGGAACTACTGACGGATTCCTACCCGTTTGCAACCCCGGAGATGCCGGTGGGGAGACCCAAAAGAATTCACTGTTTTATTGATAAACAAGAGGAACACGTGAGGGAATTAGAAAGGCTACAGCGCCATGCAGTGGTGATGCACACAGGCAGTTATCAGTGGGATCTCACCCCAGAAAATGCAGCGCACTACGCAGTCAAAACTGGCCTAGTGACAAAGGAGGAAATACAAGTGGAAAGCTTGACAGGATCACGGTTCCTCATCACCTTGCCGATAGGTGTCGATCCGGATACCTTCATCAACGCTACACCAGGAGAAACATGGGACGAAGGATTTAACTATCAGCTATGGTCTCCTCATGACGGAGCCTCCATTTCGATTCCTGACTATAAGATACTTGTCAGCCTGGGAGGCATTCCACCTTTTCTGTCAAATGAACCAGAGGTGATCAAAGCTGTATCCAAGTTTGGGGTGTATCTGGGCACAGTGGAACAAGAGCATCCTTCCCAACGAGCACAATGGTGGGCGGCAGTCGGAGTTGACGATCTGATATATGTACCACAACAAGTGGCAATGCACTTCTGTGGTATGGTGTATGATATTACGGTAACCCCCATCAAGTGGAAGAAGGTCAGGCTCTACTCAGCCCATGATCTACCACCCACGCCAAGGCAATACAAATATCCTCAGCCGCCCTCTGGCTCGCCCACACCTTCTCCACCTGGCTCGAAGGAAAAGCAAGATTCACAAGTCATTCCGCTCACCAGGAGAACAATTCGGGATATTTGTCGGGGAAAGGACCCTCAGTCGTTGCCTATGGAGGTCCGTCATCTGGCCACCCCCATTGTTCCTGACAGACAGGGGGCACAGCCGAACCATGGCCGTGCAACAGCGGCAGAGAAGGGGAAGGGACTGACTACCACACATAGGCCACAGGGAAGAATTGTCACACGAATTATTTTGCCTAAGGCCTCAAAAAATCAACATAGAACTGTTCAGAGAGACCACACGACAACAATACTTCAGATAGGTGCAAGCGAGGTGGGTCACTTAGGTCTCTCCCAGCACAACCCGCTTCAGAGGAACACAGGGGAAGTAGAAACAGGCGTCCAAGGGGAGCGGCGCCTCCTGACAAGGCCAACCCAAGAGGGAGCAGGCACGTCTATAGCCTTGGTACAAAATGCCAACCTCCGTATTGTTCGCTCAGGAACAGGGCACGGGTCCTATCAGGAGACAAAAAGTTCCTCACACGCCAACGGTCCACGAGAGGTGACCCCTGAAGGGAATGTTCTGCAGAAGCCGAATCCTGGTACGGCACGCTTTACCAAACACGGTAATAATGTGGGAGAAAGTCAGGAACTGGGGCAAGCAGCGTTGAGAAACTCCCCTACAGGGTCAGTGGGTAGTAGAGCCTCCTCTAACCTGTTTACCTCCCTAGCGGATTTAAGAAGGTCGGCCCGTTCCAAAAGAAAATCAGCTAATCGGGCCCAAACTCCACCAGGCCCAGCAAAGAGGCAGCTTATTATCCCCAGCTCTTCCCGGCCTGTAAACGCTGGCCCATCCAGAGGTCAGAGCCAGAGGCCTCAAGGCCGAGCCCAGTCGACACATGGTACCCAGAGCATGGCATGCGATCTAGGCCCTGATGGTTTTTTTAAGGTCCACGTTGCATATGGTATTTGCACTGACATAGCACAGCTTGTGGGAGTTAACACTGACGATGTCCTACTGACGGTGGAAGAGGATAACAATGAAAGGGCCTCACAGCAGCAAAACACTCATCTCCGTTTTGAGGCAGAGGGTGACGAGGCCACGGAGTCCGAAGAGGATTGAAGTCCTACTGTAACTGTTGTAATTGTTGTTAATTAAGTTATTTAATGAATCCAAAAAAATTAAAAAAATTTTGTTGGAATGTCAGGGGATTAGGGGATGTTAACAAATGTGATGTGGTTAGAAATGTTATCAAAAATTCGCGAAGTGATGTAGTTTGTATGCAGGAATTAAAATGGAACTCTTTTGATTACCGGTATGTTAACCGTGTTCTTCCATCTTTTTTTGATAAGAATTGTTGTATGATATCAGCTCAAAATTCCTCAAGAGGGATGCTAATTGCCTGGAAAAAGTGCTACAGCCAGGTGAGAAATTGGGCAACTAGGCATACTTATCGGTGCAATTGGTACAAGAATCAACGGGGTGGAATTTTCTTGTTACTAATGTCTATGGACCAAGTGCAGAACCGGAAAAAAGGAACTTTATTCGCGAATTAAGGGCTGTGCAAGAGCTGGTGAAATACCCGTGGGCACTCATGGGTGAACTAATGGATTTGGAGCTCAAAAACCGGTCATATACCTGGACTAGCAAACGGCCGGTTCCGGTATTTTCCCGCTTAGATCGGGTATTCTTATCCAATCATTGGACAATGGTGTTTCCGGATATCTCCATGCGGGCCTTGGAGATGATCGTCTCTGATCATGTACCTCTACTGGTGAACCTGTGCATGCAAGGCACAACGAAACCTCCACCACGACTTGAGAACTTCTGGTTTGACTATGAAGAGGCAAGGGCAGTGGTGCAAAAGGTGTGGTCTTCACAAGGCAGAGCTACCACTGGAGCAAATACCTTCCAGAATAAATCAGAGGCAGTGCACAAGGCGTTGAGGATATGGCACATGGAAAAGTTCTCTAACATGGAGGGGCAACTGGCAAACTGTAGAAAGGCAATCATGTTTTTTGATGCTATTGAAGAGAAAAGGGTACTGGACAAACGGGAATTCAACCTACGCCTAAAGATTAGAGCACGGGCATATGAATTGGCTCGCGTCACTGAACTTAGGTGGAGGCAGCGATCGCATGTGACCTGGTTAAAGAGTGGTGACAAAAATACACTCTACTTTCACGCTTATGCGTCGGCAAGGGCTAGGAAAAATGTGGTTGCAACTATTCAATGCGAAGGGAATACATATACTGACAAAGCGGAAATAACGAAGGTGTTCCTTAACCACATGGAGCAGATCCTGGGTACTGAAGGGAATGGGTTAGACTTCGAACCAGAGAGGTTATACCCTCACCAGGCTAATTTGGAGGAATTGCAAGCACCGTTTTCGGAGATCGAGATAGAGAGTGCGGTACGGCAATTGGCAAAAAATAAGGCATCCAGCCCCGATGGATTGCCAAGTGAGTTCATTCAAACCTTCTGGCCATTGATTAAGAGTGAGGTACTGGACATTTTCACTAAGTTCTTTCATAATCAATTTGATCTGGCAAGTTTGAACAAGGCCAACATTGTCTTTATACCAAAGAAAGAATTAGTGGACGAGGTTGGAGATTACCGCCCTATAAGCATAATTAATATTGTGCCGAAACTGATCTCCAAAGTATTATCCAATCGTTTAAGGCCAAAACTGCCCTTGATAGTTTCTGCTGAACAGACGGCCTTCGTGAAAAACAGGCACATTGCCGAAACTTTCACTTCCACACGGGAATTGTTACATGAGATTACAAACTCGTGTGCTCAAGCTTTCTTCCTAAAACTTGACTTCACGAAAGCTTTTGACTCGATTCACTGGCCTTTTTTTATCAAAGTCTTGAAAGCCAGGGGATTTCCAGATAGGTGGGTTCAATGGATCTCTACAATCCTTGTTACCTCTGAATCAAGAGTGGTGATTAATGGCGATATTTCAGATTATTTCAAGCATAAAAGGGGGCTCCGTCAAGGAGACCCTCTGTCCCCTATGCTTTTTATAGTGGCTGCATATGTGTTACAACAGATGATCAAAACAGTGAACACGAGGCTTCCTAGGCCAATTGCAGCGAGAATTCCTGAGCCAATCTTAGCTTTGCAATATGCCGATGACACGGCAATTATTGCGAACGCGACGGAAGATTTGGAGACAGCAATTACTCTCAAGATAGTGCTAAGGTTGTTTACAAAGATCTCGGGTCTGCATATCAACTATGCCAAGAGCTGTTATGTCCCTTTCAACATATCAGGTCAGGTTTTGAGGAAGTTGCAGGCGGTTTTGGGATGCCCGCAAACGGTGCTACCGGTAACATACCTAGGAATGCCGCTCACAGTCAAGAGACCCACGCGAGATCTCTTTCTGCCGTTAATTGATAAGTTGGAAGGCCGGCTACAAACCTGGAAGAGAAAATTTGTTTCAAGAGGGGGTAGGTTGCAATTAGTCAAATCGGTTTTATCCTCAATCCCGGTGTACTTCATATGTTGCTTCCTATTGCCAAAATGGGTTGTGGCCAGATTAGACCAGATCCGTAGACACTTCCTGTGGGGCAAGAATGATGATCACAAGGTGGGAATCTCACTGATCAATTGGAACGGAGTGTGCATGCCAAAGAGAAATGGTGGAATGGGGGTTACGGACCTACACGTTCAGAACTCTTCACTGCTGCTAAGGTGGTGGTGGCGACCATATGCAGTACCTGACGCCTTGTGGTCAGTCACAATCAAGAGGCTACGAAGAACAGGGCCTTATGCGAATGGACCTCGTTTCTGGGCAGCACAGGGCTCGTTTTTCTGGAACCAGCTCACAAAATTGAAGGCTCTGTTCTACTGGTCAACGGAATGGATCATTGGATCGGGAGCGCAAATCTCATTCTGGCAAGATACTTGGCACGGCAGGCCTCTCCACTTGGGTTTGGAAACAAGGCCACCCCAACCATACCTAGCTCTGAGAGACGCCATACCAATAATTGAGTCACTGGTACCGGACATTGCCGACTCAGTAAGGAATTTGGTTTTTTCTGAGAATAGGGATGTAATGCGGTGGAAATGGGAACCGGGAGGGTCATACTCATCAAGTTCTATTTATAAAACAATGATGAACGGGGGACTCACAAGGGATGCACACGCTGCAATTTGGAAGGTCAAAGTACCACCCACTGTTAGAATTTTTGCCTTTTTGCTGCTAAAAAACAGGATCCTCACACATGAAGTGATGTTGAGAAGAAACATGCGCTGCTCTCTCCCCTGTGCTTTATGTGACAACTGCCCAGTGGAGTCGGCCATGCACATTTTCTTTCTTTGTCCTTATGCAGTTCACATCTGGTTCATCTTGGGTAGGAAAATGGGCTTTATCCTACGGGTGCTAGGTTCTGATGTTGAAACCACCTGGTTGAGATCCCTTCAAGCAGTCAGACACCAGGGAGGAGATTGGAAGTTTAAAGGCCCATCACTGCTACTATGCACCTTATGGATGCTCTGGAAAACTCGGAATGAAAAAATCTTTTCTGACAGCAGGGCGCCTCCTCAAGTGCTGGTGGAAAGAATTTTGCAAGAAGCGCAGCTATGGGCGCAACATTGCTGACTTGATAGTGTTGTTGTTGTTACTGAGTGTATCAGGTTTCCTTCAAATAGATAGCAAAGGAGCTATGTTGTAATAATTCTCTTATTGTTGTTGCATGTAGTTAACCTATCCAGAGGTTTTAATTTAATGTAAGGATGTATGAGGTTGTTTTAGGTTGTTTAAAGTATTGTAATGAACATTACTTACTATACTAATATACACCTTGGCAGCCGTTGCCAAGATTTTCAAAAAAAGAGAGAGAGAGAGAGATTATCAGTATCAATATTGTTTGTTGTTCATTAATTTATATTGTGAAAAACAGTAGGCAAATTCAATGATAGAGTTTGGTATATGTTATTGTCAAAGTTGTCTAGTGAATTTGTGGCAGAAATATTAAGTGTCTTAAAAAAATGAGAATAAATTTAATAGAGTTAATTAAGCTGACGCCTAGATGGCGATCAGCAACATCCAGAGTACTATTACTTCATGTGATTTTGATTAATTTATTAAGTATTTATTGATACAAGACAAGTCTATCCATTTATGATAATGACATATTTTATGCAATTATTTTTCAAAGATTACATGCTATCATCACGTGTTGATTTCTTATATACAATCAACACTACAAATTAAACACTGAACGATCAGGGTCGATTATTTATTAATAAACCGACAATAATATATCTACAACATTTTACAAGTTTATTATCATACAATAACCAATGTAGATATACCGATCGACACTGTCACACTGGTAATATATTTTGTTCTAGTATAAGAACCTGCTTTTGATATACTGGTAAATGACAACATTAATTCTTAGATCATCCTTTGTGTAAGGAGTGTGGATTTGAAATCCGAATAGATATTCTTTGTGAACAATTAAATAAAAATTTATAGGCTTAACTTCTATCTTTTCTATTTCAAAAAATGTACTGGTAAAGCTGATGCCTAAATACGATGAGTAACATCCACAACACTATTTATTCATTTATTTGATTTTTAATTAATTTATTGAGTGCTTATTCCTTATTGATACAAGACAAGTCCATACAATTTATAATAACTGACACAAATATGCCAGCACTTATATATATATATATATATATATATATTGTAGGATCCTGTGCTCTCCATTATTGCATAGGATGTGTCTCACTTTATGATTTGAGATTAAATCTCAGCTAGTTTGAGATTCGGAGAAAAATAGAGGACAATATTATTGGACTTTGAGATTTGTGCCAAGCTAAAAAGAACGGTGCAGATTCACTAATTGTAAAAGATTCCCTTTTCAGGTAATGCATTTTGGATGTGAATTATATTTTGTACCAGTGTAGATGACGGTCAGTAACATCAACATCAATATTACTTCATTTATTTGATTTTTTTATTACTTTATTTGGTGTTTACTGATACAAGTCAAGTACCCAAGTCCATACTATTTTTATGATAATGACATTGTGTAATATTTATTGAAAAATTTAATGCTAGCTATCTTGATATAAATTTCACTATGATTGAATCTGAACCATTCGTTACAGATTTGAATAAGATTGACTATGATTCTGATTGGATTGTTCGAATTTAAACTCAAACAATTGCAGAGGATCCGGACTCGTAATCGCAAGTCTCATTCATGCGGTCATGTCTTGAAGTGTGGAAAGAAAGCGATGTCCGTGTAAGAGACTAAGAGGAGGCGAGCATGATTCTCATTTTAACTTGGTGTGCAGAGCAAAGAACCAGATCTGGTGCTGCTATATATATATATATATATATATATATCTCTTGCGTACCGTGCATGTTATAATTGCCAGCAAAGAAGAGAAAATCAACGCAAGACACGTTATGTGGTGAATTTAATTTTTTTGTTTAGTTGGCATTTCTAATTAGGCTACACCTATATTAAATTGCATATGATATTTTCCATGCTGCATAGTATTATAATATAAAGACAATTGTATATATGTTTATTGCTAATATATCAATAAATCTTTTATATCACAATGAATTGCTGATAGGGATGCAAATGGATCAGATATTATCCATCCGCATTTGGAGCCATATTAGAAATTTTGTGGATTTGGATACTAATAGTTTGTGAATATTGATATGAATACAAATATAAATTATGAGAATAAGGATACAAATACAATTTCAGTTTCAGAAGCAAATACAAATATGAATATGTAAAATTATCCTTATCTGTATGTTTTAATTATTTGTGTTTGTATGTTTTTGGCTACAAATACGGATAATCATTTGTATTTGTTTGTTTTAGAATCATGTCTATTAAGAGAGAACAATGTTTTTTTGCTGATATCATTTGAATAAAAATATAGTTATATTTGTGATTAATTTTGTTAATCATATATATATTTCATCATGACGAGATTTAAAAAAAAAAGAAGACATAATTGCCCGTCCATTAATATAAAAGAGCCTTACAAAAACATAACAAAATGTAAAAAAGAAACAAAACTACCCAATCAATCCTGATTACCTATAGGTCTCAGCAGGACACCGAGCATCATTAACCAGATACTGAACTCGAAGACTGACCCATCCAAGAGTAGTATCAAAATTTTAGCTGCTTTATTTGAAAACATCATTGACCCAGGTAAAAAACACAAGTACAACCAACCTAAATCCAAAATAACAAAAGGTACTAACAACATGTACCTGCAACAATATGATATTAGTAGACAGCCACATTTGTGCCAGAATAACAAAAACAAAAATAAAGCACTAACATTCTAACAAGTGTGCCAGCAACAAGGTTTGCATGGAGGCACTTCATGATTATTACAAACAAGCAATCAAAAAGATTTGAGAAGCAGAAAGAAGGGTGTGAGTGAATTGTACAAGCACTCCCAAGTACTCTAATTGACAAACAACAGTGGTACCAGTGGTACCACTATTCATCTCATGATACTCCATAGGCAAAGGGGACATGCTTTGAATGGGCACCATATCCATATCTTCAGGAGTTCAAAGTTGAGTAAAGAATATCTTGAGATAATATGCTCACCATAATTATTGAATGTCTATATTTTATATTACTCGAGAATTAGTTGAATAATATGATAGTCTTATTTATTTTTATTTTTTTGAAACCTTCGCAGAAGCTGCGAAGTCGTGAGGGGTAATCGAACTTTCGATCTTTGGGTACAACAATCCTAGGACTTTTTCCTAGCCAACTGTGCTATCTCTCCTTTTCAACATCTGAATTAGATATTCAAATTATATATCCAATCCGTATTTGTATTTGTATTTGTTTAATAGATATGTATTTATATTAAAAAAATAAAAACAAACACGCATAATGATTATACCACAATCCGATTCGTATTTTGATCCATTTTCACCCCTAATTGCTGAGCTAATTCAAATTTTAGGATGGTAAATAAATATAACTTAACTAAAATATGATTGGTAAATGAGTGAGCCTATGGCACTATGCATATCACGGATGGGTCCGTGATACGGTTCAATATCTTCGTTTTCAAAGTTCTAACAGTCGATCCGAACCGTTCAACATGTTTTTCATATGAATATGTACTTGCCGACCAAATTTTACATTTTTTAGAATTTTTTTACTATTTTTTTAGATAGGTATAAAATCACTTGATCCGAAAATTCTGGACCATCCAAAAACAGTGATTTTCTGCCTACCTAAAAAAATAGTAAAAAAATTCTAAAAAATGTAAAATTTGGTCGGCAAGTACATATTCATATGGAAAACATATTGAACGGTTCGGATCGACCGTTAGAACTTTGAAAACGAAGATATTGAATCGTATCACGGACCCATCCGTGATATGCATAGTACCATAGGCTCACTCTTGGTAAATTAATAGGACGACTTACAAAGTTTATATGATTAATTAGAAATTAAGATCAAGCTACCACGACAAAACAAAACATACGAGTCTTTTTTTATCAACGATAAATAAATTTCTCTATAAAAGATGTTTCTCTTGTTAAATTTCTATGTCTTATTAAGATTTAAAACTAAAATGAAAAGAACATGAGTGTGCAAATTTATTTATCAAGATAACCGCACGAAAAGGTGCACCAGTTAGAGCCAGGAAAAATCTGTAAAAGACAAGCAGAGTCTAAACGGTAAAATGAATCTGGAAATTACAAAAAAGTCCTTTATTGTCCCGCCGTGCCGACAACTTGAGGGATCATTTGCAATGATCGTGCCGCGTGCGAAGGGAACCCCGAAGGAATATCGATCAAGTGCATTACCTGACCGTGAAAAATGAGATCCGAGTCGTTTGTTTAATCTGGCACGAATACTAAAGCAGATCCCTATATTATGGGAGTACTTTATCCTCTGCGGTATCGCAGGGATTCGCACCCAACAACTTTATTGTTCTTTGTTCTCACTAGCCGTTGGAATCCAGTAACCGAAAGAGAGGCCATTAAGTTATCTTTTAATATAAAAATAAAAAACAGAAGAAAACAAAACAGACATTTTGTTAGTATTTGCAGATGAAATGTCTGTCAGAAATGGATTAGCATCAATACAGATTTAGTAATCAATTGAATTAACATCAAGATGCCCTTGACATATTAAAACATATCAAATTGTATCTACTGATTTTATTTTAGTTAAATTTTTATATTTTTATTGTAATATTTGTAAAAATTATAGACAAGATGAAGATAAAAAAATAAATGCATTTAGATCCGTAATTATAAAGTATTTATGGACATTGGATGCACTGGTGGCAGAACTTTAGATACTAAAAACTCTAAAATGTGCTTAATTTTTTTCACCTCTCTTTTTATAAAAAAATAAACTTAATATGTTATTTTGGAAAGCATGATTGAACACATAGCATCCATATTATCAATAAAAAAAATTATAAACATCAAATGAGTGAGAGAGAGCTAAATTGATGCATCCAGACAAGTGTTGTAAATAACCGTATGCGGTTGTCGGACGGATAGGGTAATGCCAAGTAATTAACCGGAAATAATCGGCCATAATTGGAAATAATCAGCCAATTAGTTGAGAAAATTTGTGACAGTTTGATCACTGCCAACGACTAATCGGTCTAAACGGACATTTTTTACAACACTAATCTAGGCAGTCTAGACGCATACATTCAAATTACATCCTTTATCTCATACTTGCTTCTTTAAACGTAACATTGTCAAATTTTTAGCAATCAAGATAATAATATTTTTTTTTTAGAAAAAATGAATATAGACAAATAATAAATTAAACTGATAGATACTAATTAATTAGTTATCCTTTTTTTGTAAAAAACAAAAAAGCTCTACTTATGCTTCACTTGAAGTAACCAGTTGCCAGCTGGGCATGTTCTAGTAAAAATAGCGTCTGGATTAACTACCGGATATAATTGGAGTAACGATTTAACAGAGCAATTTTAATTTCATGCAGTGCACAAACCATACATAACACATGTTTGATTCTATAGTCCTTGTGCTGCACGAAGCTAAAACTTCTCTGTTAAAATCTTTAACCTCATAATTAAGCCTAATAGTTAATCCGACTTATAAATTGAGAATGACATTTGTCAAGCGGACGCATACTGTCAACGGACAACGGACCAAATCCCCTGCCTTTGACGGTTTGCTCCAGGCTCCAGCCAAAATAATAATAAAACATAAAACGCGTCCCAGATACTGCCGCCCCAGTCATTTCTACCACATGCAATTATGCAAACAATCCCGGCCTCGGCATTGGAAAACTACCATGGACATGGTTCATTTCTTTTAATGCGGACAAGACAATGTATTATTTTGTACGCACAAAGGCAAATTTTTTTTTTAACAAGAAGCACTAATAAAGATGAAATAATTGTCATTAATTTAGTACAATAATTTATGAGTAATAAAAAAGATATATTCACATAAATTTGTGTATTTTAATTGTTCCAATGCGTATCATAATTTTAGAGAATTTGAATTATATTTATATGCCTTATGATTTAGACAAGTCATTTATCCAGGGGCGGACCCAGGATTTTTGTCAGGGGGGGCAAAAAAATATCGAATCGGATTTAAATAGCTAATCGGGTTCAAATCCATTAACTAATTAAGTACTTAATAAAAAATAATGGTTTAATTTATACTTTTCAATTATCTGACTTGTAATTTCTGATATTTTAATCTATAATTCTAATTATTAATCATAATTGAAGAAATTTATTTTAATTTTAATCCTAAATTTAACCCGAACTATAAATTAAACGTCCAGCGGGGGGCAAAAAATTTTCCAGGAGAAGGCAGACTCGATCGAAACGTCCCAACTTCCACTAAAATGCAAAATGCAGGGGGGGGGCAGCTGCCCCCCCTGGACCCAAGTGGGTCCGCCCCTGCATTTATCCAATTTTGTAGAAAAAAATGACACTACTATGATTATCTCAATAGAACTTTTAAAAGTTAACAAATTAATATTGACATTTGATGCTAGGGCAAATGATTATCAAACTGAAACAAGATTGATAAATTACCATTTGAGTTCCTAATTTTAGTCAACTCTAAAATTCATTGCATGTCACTCAAATAAAATATATGGCTTTCTTTATATTTTTCTTTATATTTGTACCTCCATTCTTAATCTGGAAGTCTGGACCCCTCCTTTTGTATAATCCTGTGTCTGATCACCTTTCTTATTCTCACCGCAAAGATCGACGCACTTTAGCCTTTACTCGGTAATTGATATATCTAAATCCACTTTGGCACAAATAATGGTCTACGCAAATATACCATAAAATATAATATATCTATTTTTTTCTGACCGTTGTGCCATAGCGCGCATGACACTTGCGGTTACCCACGCCATCAATTTGTAAACCCTGTAAACTATAAGGGCCTGTTCGGATGTCACGGGATTACACAGGATGGGATTTGACGAGTATGGGAATCCATTTTTAAAAAAATGGGAACCCATGAATACGGGTACGCGCAGGATTTATTATAGGAATGTGCTGAAATGAGTGTTCGGTTGTACCGTGGGATTAATCGTAGGAAATTCTATTTTTCTTTCTAAAATGTTTGAATTTTGATTAATGAACAATAACTTGATGAATACTAGTATAAATAAAAATGCATCATATTCAATAAAATGCTGAATTTTAACACTGGATAAAATTATGAATTTACAAAATAATAATACAACAAAAATATTCTAATTAAATATTTAATTAGTATTAACAACAATACAAATTTTGTATCTAAATAAATATTAAATTGCAAAGTATCAGCTGTCGTTATTAAATTGCAAGCATCAACTGTCGTACGTTCCAGCACCAATTCGCACAATGTGGGCACAAAATAATTCAGTCCGACTGAACTTTAGATTTCCCATGAATTTATACTGCGTGGGACAAAATGCTGGGAAGAAAATGGGAACGAATGGGGAAAAAACAAAGCAACCGAACAGACTTGGGAATTATAATTGGAATTATTTGAAAACCCATCTGTTCCTACGCATCCGAACAGCCCCTAATTGTGTATGTTGGGGGAATTTATTTCAATATCCCCCACTTATTTTCGATTAATTTATTCTTCTCCTTTACTTGTGTCTCGAAGCTCCATTCATCGGAAACTATTCCTATTCTAATTCCAATTCCAGAAACCCAAAAAAAAAAAAAAATTCCAATTCCTTACCTTCCCTTCTTCTCTTTTCTCTCCTTCCCGGCAATCATTTTTGTTCTTCACAAGTGTTTACTTCTCTATTTCTCTTTGAGTAATTCTCTCAAACAGATGTCGTACGTGGGCGAATTCTCGCGATCGGTCGAGGATGGTCTCAAGCTCTCCAAGCGCATATACTCCAGCCCTAAGGATCAGCGCGCCATCTCCGCACCGCCACGCCATCCTGGGTTGATGGAGCGGTCGGATGAATCCTTCCTTCCGACCGGACCAATGGTTTACGCAGTGATATCGGATCCGGGTATAGTTGATAACCCCGATGTACCCAGCTACCAGCCGTATGTATACGGACGATGTGATCCACCAGCTCTGATTCCTTTGCAAATGAAAGAAATTGAGCTAGAAATGGAGTGTGTGTTGGATACGGTGTTCGTCACGGTGCGCGGTCGTTGGTGGGTTCACTGTGTGACCAGGAGCCGCGCCTGTGATTGTAGGATTGTTATTCCGATGGGAGAACAGGTGGGATTGAAAATACCTAATTATTCGTTAATTGTTTGTTAAATTTGTAATTTACCAATGGGAAAATTGTTTCTGTTTTAGTAAAAGAGTTGAATAATTTAATTAGTAACTTTTGGCACAAAAGATTAGTAGTTGTCAAATTATTGTATTGTGTTTAATTGATTTTCTAGCAAGCTTTACTTATTTCTAAGAATAACAAGTAAACTCGATAATAAACCAATATAAGAAAGGATAATAATTTGACAACAACAAGTTGACTTGTTTATAAGAAAAGTTATCTGGAGTAAGCAGTTTATGAACAGCAGCTAACCTGGTGTTACTTTGTTGTACTTTTCAGATTTTTTGGGTTTTATCTTTTAACCCTTGGAGCAATTGTCTAGCTAGTTTTTAGTATTTATATAGTCAATTATTGTCATTTTTATCTGTACACTTATTCAAATGTAACTTGGTAGAATTCTTGAGCTAAGAAGGGGTTTGGCTAATAATAGGGTTCAATTCTAGGCGTAGAAGTGGAGGTTGGGAAGAAATCATATGCCACAGAGGTGGTTGACTTAGCTGATGAGAGAATTGATCATTCAAAATCTGGTGGAGGTGGCTTTCTCAAACCTCATATGCTTTATTTACCAACTGCTGAGGTACTGTCTTTCTTTTACAATATCTGTTAATAATCTTTTCAGTAGCATATAATTAGAGAATAAATAGCATCTAGCCAAATTTTATATAAGAGTAATACAGACAGCTCATAACTGCTTCTCCAGAGTAGTTATTTCAATTCTTCCAAGTACTAACTAACAAAGTGGTTGGAAATAATTAAGTATATATTGGGAATAAATAGTTATTGCACTATGTTTTGTAATTATTTGATTAGGGAGTAATTCCTGCCAAATCTCTTCCAAGAGTGGTTGCAATTCACTCAAGTGCTAATCAATGATCAGAGCTGGGAATGAAAGGTTCCTCTTGGTTTGAGGCCTTTGTTCATGTTTTGTGTATTCACACCTAGAGCTGCATTTAATTTATTTAATATTTTGGCAGGAATGAGATTTGATTATCAAATCAACTTATAAAAGCTTTTATTATGGAATTGCTTTTATTATATTGAGCACAATATTTGTTTTCTCACTCTTCAATTTATTTTATTTTATCTATATCTATAAACCAATGTAATATTAAAATTAATTTTCAAATCTTTCTTTTTTTGTGTAACAGGCTAATGGAGGTTCAGATGTATTTGCTACAATAAAGTGGTCTCAGAAACTACTGTATGATGAAGAGGGGCAGTTTACTGTGCACATCCCCTTTAATTTTCCAACTTATGTGAATGCTTCAGGAAAAATATTTGTCAAGAGAGAGAAAATCAAGTTGAAACTGAACAGCGGTATTGGCAAGGAAGTTATATTGAAAGGAGCAAGCCATCCCTTGAAGGTTAGTTTCTCACTATAACAATTAAATATTCTCCGAAACCATTTTAGCCGTATTAGCACCTGGATAATACCAGTAATCACATCGTTGCTCGATTTTTGTTAGCTTCTGGAATTTTTCTTGTCATTTGCTTTACTTAATATTCCATTCTTATCCTTGTTTCTTTTTACTGTGAACTTTAGGAAAAAGCCCGTCAAGGGGGAAACATGACCTTTGTCTATGATGAAGCTGTTGAAAATTGGTCAACCAAGGATTTCAATTTTTCGTACAGCGTAAGTTATTTTTATTCTTTTAATTTTCTAAATGTAGCTCTTTCCTGGTTTGCATTCGGGATGTTTCTGTGTAGTGCTTTATTAGAGCACATGACATGATACCATACTTGTGGTGGCACAGTATAAAACAGGTGTTATCCATATCCATCCGATCTCAATTTCCTTTATTTGCCTTTTAATATTTTTTAAATCTTTCATCTGAGAATTAAACAGTGTTTAATTAAACCCAAAAAGATAACTCAAAGCCCCTCAAATACTTAGTTTTACTGGCAAGTAAATATATTTTTAAGGTAATACAACTTACCAGTGCTTAGCTTTATGGGGAAGTAGGTAATTTTTCGAGGTATAATATGGAAGTCTATGAAGGTAAGTTTATGCATCAATAGAAAAGTTTGCTTGGCTGTTCAAAATTGTTGTCCACATTTTTTATGTACATGAATTTTTTTTTCAGGTACATTCTGCTGATGTATTTGGTGGGCTCCTCTTGCAATCTGCTTCAGTTCAAGATTATGATCAGAGAGACATGTTTTGCCTTTTCCTCATTCCTGGCAATAATAAAAAAAGAAAGGTTAGATCAACATTAATATCCTGCCAAGTGTTATTCATCGATGGATTAGTGAAATTGGGGACGCTATATTTTGATGGTCTCTACATTAGCAATAGAGAAAAAAAAATGACCAATAATAATTGTAATTGATTCAAACTGGGATATGTAATATCAAGCAAATGTGTTGTGGTGGTACCTGTTTGCAATTAAAGCTCTGTGGATTTTGATGGAATGAAAATTTGGTATTAGTTATTCTATCCAATATATATGGCAATGTATATGACATTATTTCATTATTGTACATGGGTGTTAAATTGGTCACTCTAGTAGTTAGATGTACTAATATTGTACCTGTCACTCAGTCTGGTATATACCTGTTAGTAAAACCAATTTTCATATTTCTTAATAGTATGAAAGTGTGCTAGTGATACATTAAACCCTGATTTGGATTATAAAATAAACAGGTATTTAAAAGGGAGGTTGTTTTTCTGATTGATACGAGTGGGAGCATGCAAAGGAAGCCAATAGAGAGTGTGAAAAATGCCGTGTTTGCCTCTCTGTTGGAACTGACTGACCAAGACTTCTTCAACATTGTATCTTCATCCGATGAGGTGTGCTCTTTTTCGACCTGTCTTGTACCGGCTACTGAGGAAATGGTTGAGAGTGCAAACCAATGGATGGGTACAAATCTTGTTGCAAAAGGAGGCACCAACATTTCACGCCCCTTAGATCAGGTACTTGCTATCAGTTATGAGCCGACATTTTTTACCTTTTTAAATTGCATCAGTGTTGGGTCTTTGCTAGTATGATACTGAACTGTACCAATCGGAGAACGAATAATAGTGCTAAAATAGGTTGTATCGGATAATAATTTTATTTCCCTAAAAGTTTCATAACTGTGCCTTCATTTATGACAGGTAATGGAGTCACTAGCGAATACAAAAGGTTCCATCCCTCATATTTTTCTTATAACAGATGGAACGGTGGAAGATGAGAGAAATATTTGCACAAACATACAATCTGCGATTTCAAATACCAAATCAATAGTCCCCCGAATATCTACCTTTGGTATAGGTAAAGGCCATCTGAGAATTCATGTATCTTTACTTAGAAATTTTTTGTTTGCACATTTTTGTACTTTATACATTTGAATCTATAAAAGGGGTTGTGGTATCCGTTGACAATGGATTTACTTGGCAATTCTCATAAATAACAGTTACTTGTGTATCACTTGTTGCATAAAATAATGAATTCTTTTGTGCAAGTTTTATGGTACATCAACCAACTTGAAATTTTCAATGGTACATATTTGAAGTGCTTTTGAAGGAATATGAAATAAGACTTATTTTACATGAAATTCAATACACAAAGTTTATAAGGCTACCAGCAGTTACATGATTTTTTTTTTTTTTTTTTTTCAATTTTCATTATCCTGCCTCTTGATTTGTGAAATATTGTCAAAATTGTTAAGTTAATTCATTGTGTATTGATCCAAACTCATTAAAAAAGCATAACCAGCATATTTCGGAAATGCCAATTTAAAGTAGGCTTAAATTAGTTAGGGCATTTGCAATTTTCAATAACTTTGTTCATATAAGACCATTGACTCCAACTGTTATATTCTAAGTATGAGTATTGATGCATTATGAAACCAAAATTTTGATTTTTATGTTATCTGAAAATGATTTCAGGATTATTTTGCAACCACTATTTCTTGCATATGTTGGCATCAATTGGTAGGGGCCACTACGATGCAGCATATGATCCAGGTACAGCGCTTTCTTTGAAATCTCATCTCAATAAAGTTAATAGTTGGTACAAGGACACTTCCGTTGAAATTAGATCGCAATTGACATTGATCAATTACGTTTCATCATCCCTCTACTCTTTTTTTTTTTTTGAAAGACTTGGTAGCAGATCATCCCTCTACATAAAATACATAAAATTTTAGTTTTGTATGCATCAATACTCATACTTGGTTTTGTAAGTTGGACAAATACATAAAATTTCTTAATTGAACAAATCGTAGTTTGCTCCTTCAAATATTATTCAAATTTTAGTTAGTTGTTTGACACTTCTTTATACATTTGTAGATTCCATTGAGAGCAGGATGCGAGCATGGTTTAGAAGATGTTCACGCACTACACTAGCAAATATGACAATTGATGCTTTCAATAACATTGATGACTCTGAGTTCGAGCTGTACCCACAAAACATCCCTGATATATCAGCAGGTTGCATCACGTGTATTTATGGGAGATACAAAGGAGAACTCCCAAATTCAGTTAAAGCCAAGGGTTGCCTAGCTGACATGAGTGCAATTGAGATTGATCTCAAGGTTGAGCATGCCAAGGATATGCACCTTGAGAAAGTAAATCATTTTGTTGTTGTTGTTGTTGTTCGTCTTCTTATGTTGTTCTTAATTATACATATATACTCTTAAACAGTGTGCTTGTTTGTATGATTGTATGACTTGTTGTTTTTAATAGGTATTTGCAAGACGGCACATTGACTTTTTGACGGCACAGGCTTGGCTTTATGAAAAAAAACAGCTTGAGAACAAGGTAACAACTTAGAATCCTCAAAACTATAATTATTTTCCTCAAACTATAAAATATTGTATTCTGTTTTCGACTGTTAAATCTTAATGCTGCTATAGTTCTGTCTTGTATTAATATTTCATATCACTTGATTTTTTCTCTCAATATTCTTTTCTGCAGATAACTAAGATGAGCATACAAAATAGCGTTCCGTCAGAATATACACATATGATAATGCTCCAAAAAGATTCAGTAAAAGATGACACATCGAAGGTGTGCTACCCTTCTTACAAATTATTATGCTTCAATCATTCTTGTCTTGGATCATTTATATGGTTGTCCTAATAATTATTTGACACCTTGGAATAGGCTAAGAAACATGGGTTAGACAAACGCACTGGCCCCGAGGAGAGATCACCAATCCTAATTCACGGCCTAGCCATCGGATTTGGTAACTTAACTGCAACACGGGATAACACGCCAATTAACTTTGGTGAGCTTAAACCTCCGGAAGCCCTGGATGTGATGTTCACGAAGGCTGCTGGCTGTTGTGGTAGTGTTGCCGATTGCTGTTGTTGCAGGTGCCTGATCCAGTGTTGTTCCAATGTGAATGACAAGTGCTTTATTGTTATCACCCAGCTGTTTACCGCTTTGGCTTGCTTGGGCTGCCTCGAGTGCTGCTCTGAAGTATGTTGTTGCAGTTCTGATTCGTGATAGTGGATGTTTTCCTGTTTTGGGGTGCAGAGATGTGTAAATTATGGTGTGTGCAGTGGGTAGTTTTTGTTAAAATGCTTCATGTAAAGTAAAGGTTTGAGTTAAGGAAGGCACTGTTATAAGGGAAATTAGTGCTAGTTTGTGGAAAGTTGATCTGCGTTTCCTCTATGGTGTCATACCTCATAAGGTAAGAAAGCTTTATATCTTAAATGTTATTGCTTGTTTATTAATTATAATTATTTAGTATATTAGTTTGTCGTGGCACTGTTTTGTCTCGCAAAGTTTGGGAAGAGTTGGAAAGGTTTTTCACTTGTAATGTTACAAAATTTTATAGTAAAAAATCTTAAACATTATTTTTTCGGTTTATATAGTGGGCAGTATTGCAGTGAACTCTATCTTTAGATTTTATACTGACGTAAAATGAAAAAAAAAAAACAACTATTTTGCTCATATTAACTTTTATGCGGATGTAAATTTACATTAAACAATCTCAGCGGCTGGTGAGAGATTAATTTAAATTCGGTGACTGAATGACTGATTTATAAAAGAGAATTAAGAACCAGTGTAGGTAAACAATCTTCAACTCTTATCAATTATACAGAAATTATTGAATTCGGCTATTTTGACTTTCGTCAAATATGAGACAATTTATCTCTTTGTTTTTTTATTTTTATTTTTTTATTTTTTATTTTTTATTGAGAACTTAGCAGTAGTTGATAATTCATGCTAAAATATTGAAGGAGCTAAAAATAATATGCCTATTATATCTACAGGATAATTAAAAGGTCGCTTCACTTCTGATTTGCGTTACCATTTTTCAATCATTAAAATTGTTTCACTACATTTTCAAAACATGCTTCAATAAATGAGCATTGTTAAGGTACTTTGGAGAGGGGACTTACAGTAATAACTAAAGCATGCATGTCCTCTAAAACTTGAGGACACAGAGTTCCTCTCAAATTTTCAATATAGACAAGATAAACAAATAATAAAATACAAAATTGTCGTTACCATGTAGGCTTTGTTTGCCTAGTGGTTAACAAAGAATTGTCATGAGTCATTACCATGCTAAAAAAATTTGTAAAATTAACTCACAAAAGAACATCCAAAAATAAACCAAATTAAATCAAGCAACGGAATTATAAAAGCTATAACTTAACAGAAGAAAAAAATGGGCGGCACGTCCTAACAGAACTAACTATATCGATCCTATTGAAGTAATTTTTCAATTTTGGAACCCTTCAGACCTAATTTTGATCTTCCTCAACAGGATTACCATCTACGAGTATCTCATTTTTGTGTTCATCGATTTCAACTTGGCCTTCTTTATTTGGTTTGACAGAAATGTGATGCATGGTTTCCTGTATTTTTGAAACACCCTTTCCGGCTGGCTCTATTGCTTGTGATATTGTCAATGCCACATCCTTAACCACCTGTCAATCATATAACATCATTATGTATCAGTACCAGACACACTGGTACAGTGAGTTGTGAAAAGACGAGAAATTCGGACACCACCAACAATCGCTGATTATAGGGATTAGTTGCAGTGCTATGACCACTATGTACAAAACTATTTATGATATCATATCCCAATATATTGTTGATTTTCAGAAATTTGTCAGAAAAGTGACGACCTCTGAAAGTTCGTCCTGATATCAACACAGTCCAATCAGTAAATCCATCCTTAATAATTCATAATACAACTTACATGTTTTCCACCAACTAGAACCACATCTTGAATGCTTTCTCGAATGCTGGTACCAGGTGCTTCCACATGCATCTCTTTTGTTTCTACAATTGCTGGTTTTTCCTCTTTGCTATCATTTACTTTGACTTGGGTTTTAGTTTCCTCACATGTGACACCTCCATAAGTCGGAATAGGGAAGTATTGGTATGGTTCTGCCGAGAAGACATATACATGGGCTATAGCTGCAACAGCCATCTATAGAAGAAGTTGAACAATAGATCTAGATCTTTCAATAATTATAGTGACAATAGAGAAAAAAAAAAGAAGAAAAAATCTCGATCAAAATCATTGTTTCTACAATACCAGTCCAGTGTTTTAGTGTTAATACTTCAGCACTTTGTTAGGGGCCCAAATTGATACTTACGCATTAATAATTATTAATCAGAGCTTGAATTGGGGGAATATTTGAGGATACTCGAGTAATGAACTTGGGACTGTCTAGCAGGCATGGAATAACAGAAAAACCAATTTGCAAATTTTCTGTAATTATAAGACTTTAAAAGAGAGATTAACCTCAATGCATATTAGAAAATTCTGAATTGCATTCTGCATTTTTCCAGTCTTGGGGAAAATCCCAAAATAACACATGATGGCAATAGCCACACCTTGCCACCAAGTGGCAAACACAATAGCCTTAAAGCTTATGAATTTTTCGAGTGGCCTGATGGGCTGCAGCGTTTCGTGTGTCACATGGTAGAATTGAACCAAGCAATATAAAGCCCACGATTGGCTGAAATTAATTACGAAAGCAATGTATGGATACCTGAAAAGAAAAATTCAACAATGTCACTGAATAAAAAACCATTGCATATCGGTTGAGTAACTTGTATTAACCTAAAAATCACCTTGGGTTCACAAAATGTGGTAATTTCGATATTTTCTACTAACAGAAAAGTCAGCACACTATATAAAAAAGTTATATGTTTAATTTTTATGGATAGTTATGCATTTTACAGAAATTTTGGTATACCAAATTTGGGTGGAAAAATTCTTCTAGGCCAAAATTATCTTTATTTTTTTTAAATCTTCTAGGACAAAATTATCAACATCATTAATAAAGGATAACTATATTTGAGTGGTAATAAAAGGACATACCCATAGTACCATTTGAACTCGCCATCACCATAGACACCAAAAATCTCCAGAATCAAAGCCAAGAAGGCACATGTCGTCTTTAAAATCATCTACATTCATCGATATTAAGAAACAATATTTAAGAAAATTTGGAAGTAATAAAGCAACATAAGATCTTAAGAAAAGTTTGAGGTTCTGTGATGGAGACTTCTAGGTACAATAACTGGAAAAGGATATTTTTTACATTTTGGATAAACTAACATTCTTGCTCTGATTTATCATTCTTTTTTTATTAAAAATAATAACTGCACACTGTAGAAAATCTTATTAACAAACTTTAATTGCTCACGCACATACTGCACAAGACCAAATTTCACTGTTGTATACATGTCTTTTCCAAGAATAGCCGGATGGCAGAAGAAATCACGAAATGATCCTTTCTTATTTTCCCCTTCCTCTCCTCCTTTCTCAAGCAATTCTTCTCGTAGCTCCTGGTTTGCTTTGTTTTCAAGCATTTCCACCACTCTTGGTTCACCACCTAAAATTTTTATGTCGTGTCATAACATTTTTTAAATATTTAATAACTGTTATACTTATATAAACTTTTCATGATTAAACAATGATCCTATGGTATCATAAGGGACAACCAAGGTTTGCAAATTTCTCATACAGAGTGGTAGGCTAACCAAGACACGCGACCAAATAGCGCCCAAATGCATACAGTGCGAATGCCTCGTAGCAGTTTCTCAGGATATCACAAGTCATGGAGAATCTGGAGTCACACAATGATATTATCTGTGGACAGAAAAAGAGTTGTGCAAAGTATCAGGATGAAAATGTAAAAAAAGAAAAAGCTACTTGGTTTGACCAACAGCAAAATAATGGGAATTTTTTTTCTTTTGTGTTTATCATTTTGCAATAAATTATACTATAATAATTGAATTTCTTTTCTAACGGTTATTTTTCTTGTAAATTGCACCACGGTTCTTGGGCAATCTTAAAATACTTCATATGAAAATGTCTGAAGTGATCTGATCACTTATTCTTCACATAACAAATTAGTTGCTATACAAAAGAATTGGGTGTTAATGTAAATAAAAATAAACATTGGCTACAGATACTAGAATCCTAAATCTAAATGTTCTTACAGATTCAGTTGCATATACTGGGACCATAAATAGGACTGCAATTATCCATTTCTGCTCCTGCAACAAATTAAAGCACCAAAAGACAACAATCAAAGATTCTCCCCCATCAAATAATGGAACACAGTTGCACAAAAACACAGACATCAGAATGATAAAATTTTCCTTGGCTTAATGCAAATTTTTTGTGTTACTACATTCACCAGTTCTATATTTTTCTCCCATATATAGTTCTCTCCCCTCATAGTTTCAAAGAATCATGCACATTACAATTATACTGACAAGGGATCGACATAAGTTTCTTTCCTTTTCCTAACTGTTCATATGTCTTTTCTTTATTTTCTATTTTATTATGGAATAATGGGCTGATATATGCCTAGATAATTAAATGTCAAGAAGCTGGTAGTCTGGTCAAACCTATTTATTCAATCTCAAAATACTGGTACTGTTGTTTTTTTCTTCTTTGGATCTCAAATTGCTGATACTACTGTCAGTGTGATCTCATAAAGTGTACATAAAACTTACTGAAGGATTTGTGTATGATCTTAAATGGCGAAATATCAGCATAAGGGAGAGAACCAGTGCAATCAGAGCAAATACACCTCCAGTAATTAAAGCGGGCAGATGAAGATTCTTATACAACCCTTGAAAACTAGAAAATTCATCATTGGCCATCTCAAACTAAATCAACTCCTGATAAAAAAAAAATCAATTGTTAAGGATTAATTAACCCTACATTTTTTTTTATAAAAGAAGAAGATTTTTTTTTTTTTTTGAAATATATGAGTTTACCCATATATAAATTCAAGGATAACTGAAAAACCCCAATTGCACATTCGATCTAAAAAAATGTTACATTTTCAATTTGCAGTATGAGAAAATGCCTTGTAATCGATCCTTGAACTTCAATTTTGTCAAATTTATCCATAATATTTGCCTACATGCAAGCATAATAACACGAAATTCATAGAATGCTGCATGACCAGCATAAAATTGATCAGATTCGTCAAAAACAAATTATAACAAGAAAAACGCGGGATTAAAAAGCTCGTACCTTTAAGAGAAGGTAAAATGCAGAGCAATACTTCGAAAGGAGGAGGCGTACGGAAGAACGTGTGCAAGGGTGCCACGTATTTGCCACGTGTCTCTTTTCTACTAACGTGTCTCGACTTGAGATATTGGAGAAGGATATTATTTTATTGGAACTGCTATTTTCGCAAGAAAATAAATTCTCTGAGAGAACGCAATTTAATGATAAGCTTCATGACTAAAAAGACGAAAGGTAATTAGGGGTGTTTAAGAATCAGGAGAAAGTATTTTCATAGTTGTATTTATTATAAATTATTTTTATCAGTATTTTACATTTATTTGTTACAAATTATTTTATTCGTATATTATTTTTATTTTTTATAATTGTCGGATAACGAAACGATAGTAGATAATTAACTGATATATTATTATAGTAAAAAAATATTATATACTAAGTAATATATTACAACATATTTATTTTACATACATATATATATATTTTAAAATCTAAACTTGCTGAAATTTATATAGGTGTTTTAATAGTTAATTAAGAGTAACACAACTATCAAGAATAGTTGGAAAATTAATATTCATTGCTCATTAATATATATAATATATATAATTTTTTCTTATAATTTCTGGTCGTGTAATTAACGGGTACATAGGTTATATCTGTATTAGTATCCGTTTAAAAAACGAAAAATACTCTTTATCCGTACTGGTACCCAATAAGTTTATGAAATAAAATCCTACCCGTATCCGCCTTATCGAATATGATACAGATCGGATAAACAGATAAAACAGTGCTGTTTTGACACCCCTATGTAGAATATATATATTTGTTATTTTTTCTTTATTATTATTATTATTTTTGTTGGGTGAATTGTCGTGTAGAAATATTGTTGTACTGCGATAGACTCCGGTTAAAATATTGACGGAATTATTTTTGTTTTATGCAGTACACGGTTGATAGAATTAAAATAAATAAAAATATGATTAATGTTTACTGAAATCAGAATAATTCTATTATTATTTTTAACTCCGAGTCCCGAAGGATGATTACATCAATCATTGCACAAAATAAGTTCGGTAAATTTTATTATTTAACGAGTCAAACATACCAGATGGAAAAAATTAAATCTATTTTGTATTGAAAATTGTTGAAACACAAACATGTCAAAATAGTTCATTATTATTCACTTTTCGATTATGTACAAAATACACATAAAAAGAAATTAAGTAAAATGAGAAATTTGAATTAACCGTATGAAACCGAAGTTTATAAATTGAGATGGATGGACTGAATAATGTAGCGTAGTGTAATTTTATTTTATTAAAAAAATATTAAGTATTTCTGCATACAAAATTACAAAATTTATTTGTCACAATTATAAATTTTCAATTTATAGGGAGGAATTAGCTCTCTTTTTCCAATATAATTTGCCATTAATTTTTTTTGACTCAAAACGGCTGCCAAATTCATGAGTTTAAAAATATAATTTTAATCTATATTTGAATCGCTTTCCACATCTAATATATCATCAATTTTTTTTTTAAATTGAAGTTCTTGCTACGTGTAACCACATCACTCTTTCTCCCACATTGGATATCTGCATGCAATATGCTTGAATTTGATATATAATATGATTCATAATCCTATACATGAGCTTTGTGGAAACATATTAGAGCATATTATGAGAATTTGAATTTGATATATAATATCGGTATTAGAGCATATGATATTATGAGAATTTTTAATCTAATGTACCAATTTTTAATTTAATTTCAGAGATAATTTCTTATTTATAAACTAAACTCCATGATGACTAAATTATTAGTTTAAATTATTTTTTCTTTTTAATTTATTGATAATGTGACTTAATTTAAACTTTAAAATTAATTTCAGAAATGTGAGAGTTAAAAATTTAAAGATCTTTAAAAATTAAAAAGTAGTTAAAAGTTAGATGCTCTTAGATACAACAACAATGATCCACATTATTTTTTCTGTAAAATTACATTTGTATGGGAAATCTCAGATATTTTCTATATCTTATGTCCCGTCATTTTTATCCATGCCCAATCAATCATAAAATCCGCCAACTCTGCCCACAAATCGAAAATTCTGTTAAAAATGCCCAAACCGACTACTAAATAGGTGTTTTCTAATTTTTATTAGAAACCACCTGCTAAATAGGTGGTTTCTAATTTTTATTAGAAACCACCTGCTAAATAGGTGTTTTCTAATTTTTATTAGAAACCACCTGCTAAATAGGTGTTTTCTAATTTTTATTAGAAACCACCTATTTAGTAGCCGGTCTCTCAAAAAAATTAAATTTATATATATGCGTGCACTGTTCCGAAATTTCCTCACAATTCATTTCATCAAATTTCACACTATCTCTCCTCACATTCTCTCTTTCTCCCAGAATTATCCTTCTCTGTCTGTTTTTGCAAGTAAGTCCCTATATTTTATTTTATATTATTTAGTAGGCCAAAATAATTGGCAGTATGTCGCACGCCGGCGCTATGGACAAAGACTGGAGCCTCCAGTTACCAAATTATTATGCAGAGTCTTTGATTCCGGCTGAGCCTCAGATATACCAGATGCCTAATGAGATGACTCAGACCCCAGGATCTCATCTGCTGAGGTACAGGACTTGGTACTCTAGAGTTGGCGGGGCGTCATTATATCTAGTGGGCGATTATAGTGCATATCTTCACCAGCCACTGCAAGAGGATCTATCAGGTCACCAGCCTACCGGACGTCGCTGGGCTCGCGCGGTAATTAATCCAGCACCTTTATATTATATATTCATTAAACGGTCATTACATAAAATTGTTGACTAATTTCTATATTTTTGTTCAGATATTACTGTCGATTAAAGCCGCTGCGCATGCCATCAAGATGCTCGGGGTCAAGGGCTGGCGAAGAGTTGGATGGAGGCAGTTGCAAGATCATGGCCAACTCATTGAGGATGCCGGATCTGGTGGGCGTGTGATAAGCATGTTGCGCGACGCCGGGGAGAACATCGATTGGCGGGCAGTAGATCCAGACGAGACAGATGAGCCGGCCGTATTCACTCGGGATATGCCATCTCCACCCCGCTTGGACGCAGACTGGGACTATTATCACTGGGTGCTGTCTAATTCCGGCTGGGCTGCCTACTACAACTCTGAGGGACGTCCAGTGCAGCCACCGGTAAGTCGTATTTGTTATGAGTCGAGTTAGTTCAGTTTTTTTCATTAGTACAAAAATTTATATCATTATTTGGTTTGCAGGGTCCGGCTAGCATGCCACCGCCACCACCGCCACCGCCACCGCCACCGCCACCGCCACCGCCATACGAGCCTGCATCTTACGACTATATGGAGGATTATGGGGTGACTATCAGTTTCGATGATATTGAGAGCCTATCACCATCCAGGCCGGGCCGATACCCTACGGCGATGGTACACGATGGTGAGGCTAGCGGATCACAGGCCCCTTCTAATTTTGCGGCTGGGCTGGCAGACTCTATCTTCTCTACACCCCCGCCTCCTCGAGCTACTACTATGGGGGATGATGATCCGTGGGAGACAGGATCACGTCTCAGGAGAGAGGCAGAGGCCGCTGCTATTGATGCAAGTGATGCAGTCTGGACGAGGCTGGCCGACAGATGTAATAGAGGACAGCCAGCCGAGCGATGGTCCCCTTCTCCGTTTAGATGATGATAGTTTGTTACTTTTATTGTTCCCGTAGTATTTACATTTCGATTTGTTATGTTTGTCATTTTATAGTTGTATTATCTCTGTTTATTTATTTATATTTCCTACTTTATCGTTTGTTATTTGGATCTGTTATGTTTGCCATTTACATATCGTTTTTCTCGTTAAAGTCATAATAAATTTAGTTCAAATAAATCAATCAACAAAAATCTAACAATAACATCAAAATTAAAGTTTAATGTTAAAATCTAACGTTATGGTGATTTTGATTCCCCTCCTTATCTCAAAGTTCCATGATTTTTTAGATTGTTAGAGTTGTCATGAATTTCAAACGAGAATTTGATACTTACATTTATATATAATTCATAATTAATCATCGTAATTCGGTTTATAGTTATATAATTTATTATATTTTAAATTCATAATTAATCATCGTAATTCGGTTTATAGTTATATAATTTATTATATTTTAAATTCATAATTAATCATCGTAATTTTATATCAATTGAACTTCGGAACAGTGCACGCATATATATAAATTTAATTTTTTTGAGGGACCGGCTACTAAATAGGTGGTTTCTAATAAAAATTAGAAAACACCTATTTAGTAGGTGGTTTCTAATAAAAATTAGAAAACACCTATTTAGTAGGTGGTTTCTAATAAAAATTAGAAACCACCTATTTAGTAGGTGGTTTCTAATAAAAATTAGAAACCACCTATTTAGTAGTCGGTTTGGGTATTTTTAACAGAATTTTCGATTTGTGGGCAGAGTTGGCGGATTTTATGATTGATTGGGCATGGATAAAAATGACGGTCTTATGTCACATATCGCACGTTATCTATAAACAAGTATTTATTTCATCACACGTTATCTGCATGCAATATGCTTGAATTTGATATATAATATGATTCATAACCCTATACATGAGCTTTGTGGAAACATAAGTATCGGTATTAGAGCATCTATATTTAAGATATTATGAAAATTTCTAATTTGATGTATCAGTTTTTAATTTAATTTCAAAGACGTGAGAGAGTTTTTTATTTATAAACTAAACTCCATGATGACTAAATAATTAACTCAAATTATTTTTCCTTTTTAATTTATTGCTAATGTGACTTAATAAAAATTTTAAAATTAATTTCAAAGATGTGAGAGTTAGAAACTTTAAAGATCTTTAAAAATTAAAAAGTAGTTAAAAGTTATTTAGAAACTAAGTTGCAGTATATAGATGCTCTTAGATACAACAACAACGATCCACATTATTTTTGCTGTAAAACTACATTTGTATGGGAAATCTCAGATATTTTCTACATCTTATGTCACATATCGCACTTTATCTATAAAGAAGTACTTATTTCATCACACGAAATCTAACTAAGATACAATCAGCTTTCTTCAAAGCTTTTCATCTCATCTTTATGTTATTTATCTTTGGACCTACTTCTCAACTTTCTTGTACCTAAATATCTCAACTCCAAGGTAATCAATGGTACCATGTACCGCTACATGAGGCTTACCGACCTTCACACGCACAGCTGAAATCTGAGGGAATTTGAGAAGTGTGGTGTTTGCAATTAGATGAGCCACTGATTCCAAAAGGTTCTGAGATGGGCCTTCCACAACATCCTTAGCTATCCTATACCAACATTCAGCAATTTTTAATGTATCAATTACAAAAAACATCTTTTAAATTGAAAAACAAAAAGAACAAGGATGAATTAAGTATAGATCAAGATCTTGGATTTCAATTTTGATTAAGAAAAATCTCTACTAAGACTTGCAACATTTCGAACCATAGGTGCAGGTAATGGTACGTTTAGGAATGTACATACCAGTGCCTACCTGAGCTTGCCCCTTTTCTTTGTTTCCTTTCTAATGCCTACCCTGCTCAAGGATAGAGCAAATCGGAGAAAGAAACTCACAACAGAAAGCTCAAATGGCACAGTACTGGTACCAGTTCAGTAAGTATTTAGCCGCAATTAGTTCTTATCTAATGAAGGAATGAAATAATTAAACTGGGTTTGAATATAAAGAAAGAGAGTAATTCAGGTAAAATAGATTGTCCCTTGTAGTTGTAACATTTCATGAAATATGCATTGGGCCAGATATATTAGCCTAATAAAATAGATGGTACCATGTCCCATTATATGAGGCTTACTTGGTGTTTCACTACTGTTATAGACGTGCCAAAATTTGAGTCTCATCTGCTGTGGGTGAAGTGACCTATGTTTTTTGATTCACAACTTGAATTACTGTACCAAACCAAAGTATGAAAATAAGTTTGTTAAATGACTATGATTACATTTTGTAGCTATTATTATTTAGTTCCAATTGAAATTATGATTACTTAGTTCCAATTAAGACTGCTTGCTTGTAGCCGCATAATGTAATCATAATACCAAACCAAACTAAATAATCATAGTTCCATTTGAAATATCGTCTGCTTTGTAGCTAATGCTTTCATGCAAAATTAAGAATGAAAATAGACCCTGATTTCTGCAACTGAACCACAGGTAAGATTCAGTTACCTAATGTAACCGCAAAAATTCAATCAAATGTCACAGAATTGAAAACCAACTTATTCATTAGGCTTCAATAGTATCCAAATTTTACTCAATTAATCTGGTGGTAGATTTATTCCTCAAAAAAGGCACTTAACCTAATTTGTCTTAATAATGAAATCAACCCAAAATAGATATGTAATTCAAATGACAAAATAGAGGGCAGACCTGTAAATATCAGTATAGCTGACAGTGTCAGCAATGTCATCAGAAAGACCGGCCGCACTCAAGTCTACCCATGCATCGACATCTACAACAAACTTCTGTCCTAATTTCTTTTCTTCCAATTTTACCCCATGAAAACCATGAAACTGTAAGCCTCTCAATATGAGTTTGTCTTTATCCACAAGTTCACTACCAGCCATCACTACTCACCTATACTAAGAAAAACATAATGAAATGATAAATGATTACAAAGATATTAGGAGTGGGAAAAATGCAAAAAAAAAAAAAAAAAAAAAAAAATCAGATACTACCTGTATACTGAACAGAATTTTTAAGGTGAGGTAATTCTGTAATTATCTAAGAAATGGTTAGAAAATTGGGAGGGAAAAAAAATGTTCTTCAAGTCCATTTTGAAACGATTATGGTTGAATTTTTGTGCCAAGACATACAAAATTAAATAATGCCAGATGTGTCAGGCTTGCTCCAATTTATTTGAAATCAACCAAGAAGTAACATATTAACTGTGCAGTTTTAGACCCACTAGGCCACTAGTGCTGCCTGATGATGATGTTGGTAATTACTAATTACTGACAATTTTCATATTTGTATCTATTGGAACTTCGGATTACTGGCAGGGTTAGGTTTCCTGATAAATATTGCTAACATTTGTGAAGTATCGAGCTGGAAGAGGTAGCAGTTCAAATCATTAGGAACAATGTTTGCAATTACTAACCTAGTGGGGCATGTGCAGCGGTACAGTGGAGAAGAACTTACCGAATCAGGGAGAAGAAGACCGATGAGGTAGAGAGGAGGAGGGCGATAAGGTCAGTCAGGAAGTAGATCGCCGGAAGAGAAGGAAGGGAGAGGAAGAACCAAATGGAGAAGAGTGCACCAGCTGGAGGAGATTGGGAGAAGCGACTCCGGTGTATTGGACCGCCACAAATGATGGAGGAGGAGGATATGGCAGTGGCGGCGTTAAAAAGCACTCGGAAAGGGGGAAATCTCACCTCTTTTCTATAAAGTATAAACTATCTGTCATTTAGTTTTTGTCGCTCAATCTGTTCGAGTAATTTTGTATGCTCTTTTGCAGTATGATTCGTATGACTTGTGACTTATGAGGGATAAAAAATAAAATATTATTGAGGATGGGGATTAAAAAGAATATATATTGCTAAAATATTTTAGTGTCTGTCTAATTGAAAACATCTACATCCATCCAGCTAGGGATGCAAACGGGTATCTGGATCTGTATCCGAAAATTTGATACGGATATCCAATATCCGAATATCCGTGCGGATACGGATACAGATATGATTTTGAATTTTAATTATCTGTATTCAAATAGTAGATATATATCATATAGTTTAATATATATTATGAAAATATTTATGTATATATTTACGGATATCCGATATTCGATCTGTATCCTCACGTATCCGTTTAATATTCGATTCGTATCTGTATCCGAAAAATAAAAATGGATATAGATATAGTTTTACCACTATCCGATCCATCTGCACTCATACATCCAGTAATTCAAATGAGTTTTTAAATAACTATTAACCACTTTTTAGAAATTAAGACTTATAAAGTTTATAAACTCTCACATCTTTAAAATTAATTTTATAGTTTATATTAAATCACGTCACTAATAAATTAAAAAGAAGAAATAATTTTTGTGGATGCTCTAAGAAACGAAACAACTTCATACTTTCGTACAAACTTAGTACATTGAGTAAATTTGTGAGTTCCTAAAATTTGGATAGGTAAATATGATATTCTAAAATTTAGAAAATATTTGAGGGGTGTACATGAAATTTGCCCTTAAATTTTAAACAAATTGTTGTTCTCACTGACTAAATAATAAATAATGATATGGGTTAATTGCAAAATTCCGAACGAACAAAAGGACTGAATCCTATCCTTTTTTTCCTCAGCGCCTCTCCCGCTTGCTCTCTCTTTTGCGAGTGTTCGAAGAACAGGGCCTCTCGGCCATACGCGTCGCTTCTCTTCCCCTCCTCTCCACAAAGATAACTGTCAAACATCAAAAGAGGAAGACGGTGTCGAGAGTTATGGTGGTTTTACAATCCGTCTGCAAACCCTGCTTCGTGTTTCCCTTGTTTCTCGATTCTGGCAGAGCACTAGTGAGATACTCCGCAATCTCATTTCATCCAGGTAATTGATTCAAATTTGTCAAATTGAAGTCTTTATTATTCTAAAAGAACAATTGATAGTTTGTTATTTTTAAATTTGGAAAGAAAAAGACCAGACAATTGTTTTGTTGATTATATTGAATGTATGTAACTATGTATGTAGCAAGTAGGAGAAATGGGGAGAGCAGAGTTGTTAGGAGGTGTCAAGAAGAAGGTAAGGGGGAGAATGGTAACGAAAGAAGAACTTTTCTTAGTTTAGAAGAGGCAGGGCTGGTTGAGATGTCTGGTCTAAGCACTCATGAGCGCTTCCTTTGTCGTCTCACAGTTCGTTTTCTTACCTTTATTCACCTCTTCAGCTCTTAATTTAATTCATCATAAAATGAAAGGCACAAATTCTTAAATTCTGTTTTAAGTTCTCAATGATTTACCTCTAGATTGACATTGTAACAATACTTCTTTAGATAGTCAGTCAATTTGTCAAATAGTTTTTTTCATGGTCTGCAAACTAGGTCGAGTCGGACCGGAATCAGACTAGACTGAGCCGAGTTATGTGGATAGCGAGTTTTAGATGAAAAATTGGGTTAAACAGTGTAAAATTGTCCGAGTCTGAACCGATTCCTGACCAAGTCGGACTGATTTAGACAGATTATTCTGCATCATGTATCAGTAATGGTCTGCAATGGCGCTGATTCTGCCTTTTTTACGTTAATTTGGGTTTATCATTGTCGATTTGAGAAGAAAGAGAAAGGGTTGTCAATTTGGGAAGAGCTAAAAAGGAGAGATTTAAGACAATTAATTCTTTATTAGTATAAAACAAGCTTCTGGCCAAAAAAATCCGAGTTTCCGATCAGATTCTGATTTCATAGTCAAGTGACCGATTCCAATTCCATTTTGCGAACCATGTTTTTTTCCTGTGCTGGTATGTAATTGTGTGAAGTACAATAATTTCATTTTAATATTTCAGATATCATCACTAAATCTGTTAAGAGTAATATCTGAGCAGGAGGGAGTTGCCATAGAAGAGCTGAATGCTGGTCGAGTATGTGATTGGTTCCTGAAAGACAAGATCAAGGGAGAGCAGAATCCTGAATCTGCTGTTCTACAATGGGATGACCCTGTTTTTTGACTCAATTGTCTTTCCAACTTTTTCGTTGCAAGGAGAAAAAGGAAAAAGAAAGGTAAGAGGGATGAGTTCTTCATTGAATAGAACAAATAGAAATATATATTTGATCCATGTAAATTGATCTTGCCATTTCTATGAAAAGACTCATGTACATGGTCTCATCAGTAAATTTGATGAAAATATCACTTGGACTTCTCGTCAAACATTATTATGTACGAAGTCGAATAAAACCTAAGTACCTTTAAAAAGAGAGTAAAAATGTATGTGGAATAAGGAAACCTCGATGTATGGTGAAAACATGATTTCAACGTGTAAAGGGTTTACTAATTAGTTTTAATCATCTTTGTCCACCCATGAACAGTTTGAAGCTTGAATGAACTTCTATAGGGTGGCCATGTATGGTACTGTGGTATCAGTTTCTAAAACTAACCTTTTAACTTGATAATTGAGGATATAAAGGGCCCAAGAGCACAACAGCACAAGAAAATACAGTGCATTGGTTTCCTCTTCTTTTTTTGACTAATTTTGGGGCTCAGTGAAATTGCCACAAGCTTACATGAGAACAAAAGAAACATCTATAATCATATTTATCTGGTAATACTACTGCATCTGTTCCAGTTCTTGGTCCCTAGGTGGGCACGTTTGAGTTCTATCTAATTGTGCAACATATTGTTTGCAATGGAGAGGATAGTATCTTGTGGTATTAACAAAATAGTAGGAGATTTCTCTATAAGAAAAAAAAAAAATAGTAGATGGAACCACTGTTAGATTTTGAGTTGATTGTTGGGATGGTTTAGCTTAGTTTTCCCAATCTCTTTCAATAATATCTAACCATAAGATAACAATAGCAGAAACTTCTCATCAAATTCTCTGCTTCTAGAGTTTAGCAGATAGTTAGTGGGTATTTAGTCTGTAGAGTGGAATCAATTACAATACTGTTTTAAGTTCTTTTACAATTAACCCCCTGTAATTATTGTTAGAAGATGGACTTCATCTGGAGTATTCGCAATGCATTCTTTTATTGCTGGTTGCAACTTGATGGGGTTAATTTGTAATGTAATGCTATTTGAAAATCTGAAATACATTTCAAAAATAAAAGTTTTTTATGACTCATTAAACAAAGAAGAAATTAACAAAAGATAACATGGTTAAACGGGGATTGCAATGACAATATACTTCCTTGTGTCTTTTAGGGCTTAGAATCAGTGGATCATGTTTTGGTACAATTTTATCAGGCCAAAACAATTTGGAATTGGATTGCTTCTTACAACAATTATTTGTTTACTGGTACATGTATAAAAGATATTTGGTTTTCAGATTCATGTATACCACTTAAAGGATAAATTGCCACTGAAAATTATTAGGGTAGCTGTATTTTGGGTTCTTTAAAAAGAACGTAAACAAATTATATTTTCAGGATGGTACGTTACACACTTTGACAACTTTAGGTTCTAGAATTATCTCTTTGGCAACATTTTGGTGTGCACTTATTATAAATTGACAATAGTTTCACCGTGTACTGTGGAGATCTTCCTTTACAGGTCCAAATCAGATTCTGACATACATAATGTTCGCAGACTGGAGGCTAGCATGATGTTTTTATTTGACATTTTGAATTTTGATATGGTTTTGTTATATGGTTGTGTTGGTTCTTACTAAATACTTATCTTGCTCTTTGGTATTTTGCTCAATTTCAAGGGGGGTCTGACCCAAAAAATATAGATGTTATAGTGTTGCTTTAGCTATTTTGTTAGTTTCCTAAGTTTTAGACTTGTAGGTCCGTACCAGTCGTTTGGTACAGTTCGTAATACTTTAATTTCAATTAAATAGGTGAATATATCCAATTTTTCAAAAAAAAAAAAAAATCCAAGCCTTATGGTATATATATTGAAAAAAATATATTATTTAAAATAAAAATAAAAATTGTAGATGCATTTCGTAATTATTGACATAGGATGTGTATCAAATTGAGTCAATTTTAATCTTTGTTCGTTATAAAAACTTTACTGTCAAAAGTTCAAAATTGTTTGATGGAAGGATAAACATCTTTCAAATCAAATCAAAGTTAATACATATTCTATTTAATTAATAATTGAGAATACATATAAATTTAAATGTTTTAATTAATTTGAATAATATTATTTAACATATATATACTACAATGAAATGCACCAAAAATGTTGGATAAACGCTAGAACTGTGCCAAAAAAAAAAAAAAACATCTCCCGCATAATCTCACAACCCTCTGTTCTTATACGTTATGCTATACTTAATAGCAAATTTCTTCGCGTGCTGTTATTCATTTGTTTAATTATCTATTTGGCTGCACAAGTCATATTGACATGTTGAATTAATGCTATTTCCAAATGGTCAGCTCCATTTTATATGATAAATCCATGGGTATATTTTTAAATGTTTGTGACTCAGGTTTTAGCAGTTGTCGCTGCCTGATCACCGCATTTTAATTTCTTATCCCTGGGTTGCATTATTCACAGATTAGTAATTTTGAACACAAGCTGGTTGATAGAAGTAGCAAGCCAACTCTGACAGCTCATTCCTAAAATAAAAATAGAGGACATCTACATTTTATTTTCATTATCTTCTTTTTCAACTGTTTCTGTTTCTTTTACAAAATATTTCAGTCCATAGACTCCATATCAACCCATTATTCATGTGCTGTTGTGAATAGATATTGGGTACAGAACTCATACCAGTCTGGTACCAGCAATGAAAGAGAAGCAATGAAAAACTAATTGATTTGCTTTGATTGATATACAAAAGTTGCAATCCGGTTTCCATGGCATGGACTATAGAAGAACCACTGCCAGATTCTTCATTTCACCAAGAAGACAAAAATAATAATGGCCACTACATGGATAGGTTCAAGGGAAACTGTATTTACAAATATTGCTAAGAGCTTGGTGCCAAGTGTACCAGAAAAAAAAAACTAATAGCTGTTTTTGAAACAACCCAAAGAATATAGTTTTTAAAATTATTTCCATATTTAGTCAGATGATGAAATGCTGACAGAGCAATTGATTCATGACCAGACACTGGAAATATTGTATAAATGTATTTGACGGTTTACATGTACAGTCACTAAAGGAAAAGCTTATCATGTTTCCACAAGTGAATGTAAAGAATAGTACCAAAAGTCAACCATTAAGAACATTTTATTAAAAAATAGAAACAAAAGGTTTTAAAACCTTGCGACGACCTATCAAGTTGATTGGTACAATTCCATCAATCAATATTTTCATGGTTTGAAATCATCCACGAAAGGCTTTAATTATTTGAACTTCATATTGTTTTATATTATCAGAGGACTCTCATTGGTTAACTCTATTAAACACCCTACTAAATTAGTTATCAGTACATTACTGTCAGCATGTAACAATCTTGAAACCAATTTTTTTTAAACTTCTTTAATCAATGAAGCCTGAAGGTGGGTTTCTTAAAATAGTCAAATTAAAAAAATATATTAATTTGTATGGCATTTTCTGTGACTGGAGTATATTCATGATAAACCAAAGCGTTTTGTCTGAAGGAACCGAATGGAGTTGCTATACTGGTACTGAATGGAGTTGCTGTCTCCAATCTGAGATAAGAGCAGCAGGTGCATTATTGAACTAATATTTTAATAGTTACAACATTAAGTCTGTTATAATTGTTGGGGAATCATGAAGGCCAAACAATTACGTCTTATCTAGAGATCAAACAATTACATCTCATCTAGAGGTCAAACACTTACATCCCGGGGAAGAAGAAACAATCCCCACCTTAACCTAAGGACCGCCCTATGCCAAAGATATCCAAAACATAATCTTTAGTGCGGAATACAATACCTGATTCTATAATGTTGGCCATGGAATCTTAAATCCGAAGTTGGAGCAGCAACCGTCTCCGTGAGCGCGAGACAAGACTCTAGTTCTTCCTTCTCGCCTTTTTGGTTGGATCTTAGATTAGGTCTTTCAAAGCAACAAGATTGCCTCTTGAGAATTCCTCTCCAATTTGCTAAATGGAATTCTCCTATATATTCTTTGATGGTGGAATAAAGGAGAAGTCACTCAATTTCTGTAGAAGAATAACTTCTGAAAAGAGTTGGTTATCTTGTGCCTTGGGGACCCATCAATATATAGTTTACACATTCTGGCAGCGCAACTGCGGGTGGTCCACCCGCACTGGATCTCACTGCGTCCGCACTGAGATGATTCGCGTTCAAATAACCGCCTTAAAACTCAGCCCCAAATTTTCACTAAGTCCCCAGTACGGGTGGTTCACCCGCACTAGTTCTCAGTGCGTCCGCATTACGCTCGAACTTTTCTAAATTTCCTGAGTGCGTCCGCACTCAGATCCAGTACGGGTGAACTACCCACACTGGACTTCCTGAAAACTCCCAGAATTTGTCTAAGTACTGAGTGCGTCCGCAATCAGATCCAGTGCGGGTGGACCACCCACACTGGGCCTCGACTGCGTTCGCACTGGGATCCAGTGCGTCCGCATTACGCTCGGACTTTTCTTGTGTTGTCCGAAATTCTCAAAATTTGGCTAAGTACTGAGTGCGTCCGCACTCAGATCCAGTGCGGGTGGAGAACCCGCACTAGGAGTCCAAAATGTTTCCAGAATTTGACTAAGTACTGAGTGCGTCCGCACTCAGATCCAGTGCGGGTGGACCACCCTCACTGGGCCTCCAAAAGGCAGTTTTCTCAATTGCAAATTTCAGAATCAGTCCATCAATGATTTGATCTTTGCCCAAATTGTTCTACACACTTATGGACCACATCCCATTGAATACATAGATTGTTTAATATTTTAATTCCATATTAGATCACTTTAATTGTGACAATCATATTGACAGTAAACAATTCATAATTATATTACATATAAGCTCAACGTTGGATTAAGATCCAACAATCTCCCACTTGAGCAATATGTTATATTCTTTTAATTATGTATTGTCAGCCTTATGAGCGCCCATACTTTTCTGTCATCCTCATGTATTTTCAAACTAATTCCGTCCATCAATCATATTAGCAAAGGACTAAAGCGGATTTCGTCACATTTATTTTAGTCATGACTAAACCATCAATAATCACAGTACTAACATAACCAAATGACATGAATCATAATGTGGATGTGTAGCGTAGAAATTACATGCAATTGTGATCTTATGTGCCAATTTCTAACTAGGTCTCCCACTTAAAACTTGAAACTAAATTTCATAAACTTGTTGTAAAATGCAAAATTCAACTAAACAATTTGCAAACACATATCCAAATTTGAGATCAAACTTAAAATAGAAACAGAAAGAAAAATAAAACCCTTTTGCAAAACAATGCATATTACATAAAGAACTTGTTTCATTTTACAAGTTACATATCCAAAATAAGTAAATAGAACATCAAAGTAAACAATTAACAAACTCCCACTAAAACTGAATTTCACTAATAGGAATTACACCCATATGAGCAACATGCTCTTCAAACTTATTGGGTGGTAGTCCTTTAGTGAGTGGATCCGCTAACATGGAGTTTATCCCTATATGTTCTATTGACAACTGATCTTTCTGTACTCTCTCTTTTACAACCAAAAATTTAATGTCAATGTGCTTGGACTTTGACGAACTTCGGTTGTTGTTCGCGTATAGCACGGCTGAATTATTGTCACACAACAATTTTAATGGTTTCTTTATAGACTCCACTATGCGCAGCCTAGTGACAAAATTGCGTAGCCATACACCATGATTCGATGCTTCATAACATGCAATGAATTCTGCGGCCATCGTGGAAGATGCTATAAGTGATTGTTTAGCACTCTTCCACGAAATAGCTCCTCCAGCTAACATGTAAATGTAGCCGGATGTCAATTTCATGCTATCTTGGCATCCTCCAAAATCAGAGTCGGTATACCCAATGACCTCTAGCTTATCCGACCTCCGATACGTGAGCATGTGGTCTTTTGTTCGCTTCAGGTACCTCAAGACCCTTTTGGCTGCTTTCTAATGATCTAGACCTGGATGCCAGTGATGAACGCAATATCTGGATGCGTACACACTTGCGCATACATGATGCTCCCAATAACAGAGGCATATGGATACTTTTGCATTACTTCCTTTTCTATAGGATTCTTTGGGCATTGGCTGAGACTAAATTTGTCTCCTTTTGCCACAACGGTATTTCCTGGTTTACTGTCTTGCATGCCATACATTTTCAGGACCTTTTCGATATAATTTCTTTGGGACAATCCTAATATACCTTGGGTTTTATTCCTCAGTATCTCAATCCCTAGGACAAATGATACATCACCAAGATCTTTCATCTCAAAATTCTTCATCAGAAATTTCTTGGTCTCATGAAACATATTTATATCATTGCTGGCAAGCAATATGTCATCCACATATAAAACCAGAAACACGAACTTACTCCCACAGAACTTGAGGTATATACACTCATCCATAATATTTGTCTCAAAACCAAATGACATAATCACATTGTGGAATTTGTAATACCATTGACGAGACGCTTGCTTTAGTCCATAGATGGATTTCTTAAGTTTGCACACCATAGACTTTGCATCTCCCGATACATAGTTTTCTGGTTGCATCATATAGATCGTTCCTTCAATGTCACCATTTAGAAACGCTGTCTTAACATCCATCTGATGAAGCTCTAAATCAAAATGCGCAACTAATGCCAATATAATTCTTAAAGAGTCTTTCAATGAAACCGGAGAGAAAGTCTCTTTATAATCGATGCCTTCCTTTTGTGTAAAACCCTTAGCGACAAGACGCACCTTAAATTTCTCCACATTACCTTTCGAATCTCTCTTGGTTTTAAATATCCATTTGCAACTAATCGGTTTCGCACCTGATGGTAATGGGACAATTTCCCTAACGTCATTGTCAGCTATAGATTTTATTTCCTCATTCATGGCATCGATCCACTTTTGAGAGTTAGAGTTTTGCATGGCTTGTTGTAAATTTATGGGGTCATTTTTCAACGTGCCAACATCAAACTTGTGTTCTTGAAGGTAAACTACATAATCCGAAGATATTGCAGACCTTTTCTCTCTAGCAGATCTTCTTATTGGCACTTCTAAATTTTCTTGAGAATTTCCAGCATTGTCTACAACAATCTGGCCAACAACAACATCATCCATAATTTCTGGAATTTCTCTTTGTGTTGTTTGATCTTGTTGAGTTTGGTCTTCAATAATGGTTTCGTTTTCGACAATTGTGTTTTGAGTAAAGATGGGTTCAATGTCCACAAAACTCTCAACACCTGAGAGAATGTTTGCACATTCCTCTTCGAATTCAAAATCCATTATTGTATCTCCTCCCGCAAACTCAACATCCTCAAAAAAAATTGCATTTCCTGTCTCAAAAACTGAATATTCTGTAGGATTATAAAACTTAAAATCCCTTGATCGCTCGGGATACCTAATAAAATAACAACTAACAGTCCTTTCATCCAGTTTCTTCTCGTGCGGCCTATAAGGCCTTGCCTCAGCTGGACATCCCCATACACGCAAGTGTTTCAAATTAGGCTTTCGCCCATTCCAAATTTCATATGGGGTTTTGTTAGTTGCTTTAGTAGGTACTCTATTTAGGATATATGATGCTGTCTTTAAGGCTTCACCCCATATATTTTGTGGCAAAGTAGTACGACTCATCATACTTCTTACCATATCCTTAAGCGTTCTATTGCGCCTCTCAGAAACACCATTCATTGCCGGCGAACCGGGCAATGTATATTGAGGTACAATTCCGCATTCATCTATGAACTGTACAAAAGGCCCTCGACATTGCTCACCCGATCCATCATATCTGCCGTAGTATTCACCACCACGGTCAGATCTAATGGCCTTAATGCGTTTGTTAAGTTGTAACTCAACTTCCGCTTTGAAACTTTTGAACATGTCAAGGGCTTGAGCATTTTCTTTAATTAAATATATGTAGCCATATCTTGAATAGTCGTCTATAAAACTAATAAAATACCGCTGACCATTTCTTGTAGCCGTTGGAAACGGACCACAGATATCGGTATGAATTAATTCTAAGACTTCTGAACACCTTTTGGCTTCATATTTTCTGAAATTGGTTTGTTTTCCTTTTATGCAATTAATACAATCATTAAGATCTGAAAAATTTAAGGGTTCAAGAATTTCATTAGACACAAGACGTTCAATTCTACGTTGAGAAATGTGACCTAATCGCTTATGCCATAATGTAGCTGAATTTTCATTAGTTAATTTTATTTTCTTACTATTTTTATCCACATGCAAAGCTTCAATATATGAACTATTGACATCCAAAGAATATAGATTATCATAAACCGAAAGAAAACCAGAACCAACTTGTTTTGAATCATGAAACAAACTGAATTTTCCATTTCCAAAAGTACAAGTAAATCCATACTTATCCAAAGCAGAAATATAAATTAAGTTACGTCTAAAAGACGGTACAACAAATGTCTCATACAAATTCAAATAAAATCCTGATTTTAACAATAATCTATAAGTCCCAATAGCCTCCACATCAACTTTATTGCCATCGCCCACAAAGATGAATCTTTCATCATCACTTGGCTTCCAGCAATTTAGGCAGCATTGCAAAGATATACTTATGTGAGTAGTTGCACCTGAATCTATCCACCAAATATATTTAGATACAGAAGATAAATTAACTTCCGTACAAACCATAACAATAGATTTACCTTTCTTAGCACGCCATGCGTGATAATTCTGGCAATGAATCTTCTTGTGTCCAATCGCACCACAGAAGTAACAGAAATTTTCAGATGTGGCAACTTTCTTGCCCTTATCCTGTTTCTTATTGGTGGTCATGCAGCATCCTTATTATCCTTAGTCTGATTGGATTTCTTACGCTTAGTCGGTCCCTTAGATTTGGAAGTTGTAGCAACATGGGCACTTTCTGTCTTATCATGTTTCAGTCTTTCCTCTTCTTGCACACAATGGGAGATGAGCTCATTAAGTGTTCATTTTTTCTTTTGACAATTATAGCTCACCTTAAACTGTCCAAAGTGTGAAAGAATTGATATCAATGCTAAGTGCACCAAGAGATCATCAGAAATCTCTAACTTAAGTGCCCTTAGTTTTGAAACAACATTAGACATCTCCATGATGTACTCCCGAATACTTCCTTTTTCCTTATACTTCATTGAAACAAGTTTCGTCAAGAGTGTACCAATTTCAGACTTTTCATTCTTGACAAACCTTGTCTCAATTTCGGCCAAATATTCCTTAGCGTTAGTAATTCCATCAGTAATCGAGCCTCTAAATTCCTCTAAAATGGACATTTTCATAATCATTAGACTCACTCTATTGAATCTGTCCCACCTTTCCTTCCCATTCTTTTTTTCAGGGGTAGAGGTATCAATAATTGTGGGACAGGCCTCTCTGAATGCTAAGTCTAAATCCATGACACCGAGAGTTATCATAACACTCTCTTGCCAATACTTGAAATTGGAACCATTCAACATCGGAATATCTTTAAGGCTAGTAGTAATGCTAGCTGAAAAATATGAACAAAAAACTCACAAAACAACCACGATTTAGCGAAAAAATTCTGAATTTTATAAATAATATTCAAATAAAGGCTAAATATTTCCATCATTAACAAAGCATCAGTTTCCATTAATTGGCCACCGGAGGGTAACGAATTAATTTCTTATGATACTTTGACGCAATAATAAAGCATTGATGATTCAGTAACATATCGACAATATGCCTTCCGGAGGGCCGACATATTGACATATGTAATAAAACATAATAATCATCACTACACTTTATTATCACTAAATTGTACATATAATGTCAACAATCATTATCTTCCGGAGGGCCGATAAATAATCGCTTCCATCAAATGCACATCTCATTTCCTTTTATACAATGAATATAAATTAACTTTGTCAAAAGAGGCACCGGAGGGTACGATAATGACTCAATCAATTCAATCCAAGGTATATATAAAACCTTAATGCCTTTATAAGAACTATAATTTATACCTTAGCCATAAAATAAAAATTGCAATTAAATAAATATAATTGCATCATAACAATTGCATTCATTTTCTGGATTTTTCCGAGCCTATTGCGGACGCATTGAGAGTGAGTGCGTCCGCACCGCCTTTATTTATTTATAATCCGAATTTAGGGAAAACCCAAAAAAAAATGACTACATTTGTTATGCTGAATTATGACATGATCTAAAGAGACTTTAATTTTGGAAGCACCATAATAATAATAACCTTTCAAATTTAGAAATTTCTTTCTAACTTTGTAAATCTCTAATTCCAAAATTGCCCAGAAAATTTGCCAAATGAATGGCATGCGAAATTTCATACGTGCCATAGTAGGCCACATAAAGGATTCCAAGACCGAATCTTGATTAGGTATTTTGCGATTTCTAATGGAAATCTTCGAGTAACTCCTAATCAATCTTAATAACTAAAATCTCAGCAATCAGGACCTTAATTTTGTGCTATCCAAACTTTAATTTTCAGATCAAAACCAATCAAGAAAATCCAACAAAAATCAATGAAAAATCATCAATTCAAATCCTAATTCTCTCTAGATCCAAAGACCAAATCCTTCAGCATAGGGAGGCTCTGATACCACTTGTTGGGGAATCATGAAGGCCAAACAATTACGCCTTATCTAGAGATCAAACAATTACATCTCATTTAGGGGTCAAACACTTACACCCCGGGAAAGAAGAAACAATCCCCACCTTAACCTAAGGACCGCCCTATGCCAAAGATATCCAAAACATAATCTTTAGTGCGGAATACAATACCTGATTCCATAACGTTGGCCATGGAATCTTAAATCCGAAGTTGGAGCAGCAACCGTCTCCGTGAGCGCGAGACAAGACTCTAGTTCTTCCTTCTCGCCTTTTTGGTTGGATCTTAGATTAGGTCTTCCAAAGCAACAAGATCGCCTCTTGAGAATTCCTCTCCAATTTGCTAAATGGAATTCTCCTCTCTATTCTTTGATGGTGGAAGAAATGAGAAGGCACTCAATTTCTGTAGAAGAATAACTTCTGAAAAAAGTTGGTTATTTTGTGCCTTGGGGACCCATCTATATATAGTTTACACATTCTGGCAGCGCGACTGCAGGTGGTCCACCCGCACTGGATCTCACTGCGTCCGCACTGAGATGATTCGCGTCCAAATAACCGCCTTAAAACTCAGCTCCAAATTTTCACTAAGTCCCCAGTGCGGGTGGTTCACCCACACTGGTTCTCAGTGCGTCCGCATTACGCTCGGACTTTTCTGAATTTCCTGTGTGCGTCCACACTCAGATCCAGTGCGGGTGAACCACCCACACTGGACTTCCTGAAAACTCCCAGAATTTGGCTAAGTACTAAGTGCGTCCGCACTCAGATCCAGTGCGGGTGGACCACCCACACTGGGCCTCGACTGCGTTCGCACTAGGATCTAGTGCGTCAGCATTACGCTCGGACTTTTCTTGTGTTGTCTGAAATTCCCAAAATTTGGCTAAGTACTGAGTGCGTCCGCACTCAGTTCCAGTGCGGGTGGAGAACCCGCACTGGGACTCCACCCGCACTGGGAGTCCAAAATGTTTCCAGAATTTGGTTAAATACTGAGTGCGTCCGCACTCAGATCCAGTGCAGGTGGACCACCCCCACTGGGCCTCCAAAAGACAGTTTTCTCAATTGCAAATTTCAGAATCAGTCCATCAATGATTTGATCTTTGCCCAAATTGCTCTCCACACTTATGGACCACATCCCATTGAATACATAGATTGTTTAATATCTTAATTCCATATTAGATCACTTTAATTGTGACAATCATATTGACAGCAAACAATTCATAATTATATTACATATAAGCTCAACGTTGGATTAAGATCCAACAATAATTATGACTAAATGCTTAACAATATTTCTATTATAATATCTTAGATTATGAATAAACATACATAAGCCAATTAACGACCTTTGTGATGGGCCAAAAGTTGATTGTAGTAGATCAGAAATACAATCTCAAAATAGGCTGATGTCATTGCTTAGGTGAAAACCAGATCACAGATAAAATAGTGTCTAAACTGTGATCAGTAGTATCACACGCATGCATAAATCAATAAATTGAAAGTTAAGATATTCTTTGTTCTGAAAAAGTTACAATATTTTACATGGATAGGATAACTATAGACAGTTGTAAAATTTCCATTTGAGGAAATATAGCTTGATGCTACCAATGTTATAGACAATCTAGACTCTCCTGTGATAGTAACCTTTTGACATATCACATGATTTTTAATTCTGGTCTTCATGGGATTAAGTGCACGATCTCTTATTGGTGCTCTCTCCATTTATTTTTTAGATGCACCTCGAGGGAAGAATGATGGTCTTTCTCTCTCTAGATCTCTCATAGTAAGACCAGTTGACCACATGGAGGCTGTTATGTTCTCCTCCTCACCAAAAAAAAAAAAAAAATAGAAAATGCAATGCTTAAACATTTGTTATTTATCATTTTCTTTTCCTTCTGATTTTCAAATATAAGTTTTCTTCAGTAAAATCATGTGTCACTGCTGAAATCAATTGTAACCTATAGTGAGTCTAATACTGAGGACCAATATTAAAAATGAAAAATTAGTTGAAGATAATCTCTCTTTCTTTTTACAAATGCTTTCTTAAAAAAATGATATAGGCAGATGTTTTAATTTGTACCAAGAATATAATATATAGTTGGTCTTTCACTCTGCAATAGATACATGATCCTCTGATACCAGAATACTTTCTTTCTCCTGTTTAGTTTATTATTACTAATTCAATTAACAAGTTGGGTTTTTTTGCTATGGTGTTCCCTATTTTAGCAAATATAGAAACTAATGAGCATTAAAAATACAGTATTAATCATTGTGGATCTATTTTATCCTTTATAAAATCAATATCCAAATTTCAGATAGAAAAATCAACAACTATGATGAGGAAACACCATAAGAAAAAAATTACAGAAGTAGTGTACCATACCAGACTTGAAAATTAAAGTTTTCATTCTTTGAAATTTGCTCCATTGACTGATGAAATCTTTTGATAATCCTTCAGAGCATCTCTCTATTATATTTAGTACAAGCACTCGTATCTTTTAGTGTTGTCCAATGTGCCTCTCTGTCTCAAGTTCAATTTTCAACACATGTTTTATATTAGATAATAGATAACAGATAAATTCAATATTATTTATGCAAGACAACCAGGATCTGTTATGGGATAAATTTTGTGGCTTTCATGGGTTGTACAAAAAATATTCAAGTTCATAAATTTGTTTTTTGTCTGGTCCAAAACTGTGATTCTTCTTCTTTGGCTTTCTTTTTATTCAGAATTACCAGCTTTGGGAGTATGTTTGATTTATTTATTAATTATTGAAGGGACATCCTGACAACATCTTGCCAATAAAAACATCCAAAAGATAATTTAATAATAAGTTTCTACATGGTTGCACCTCACACAACCAGTAGAAGTTTTTTCCATTTTTATATTTAAGCACATGGTATAAAACTGCAAATGACAGTAGCAGAACTGGGTTTTGTATTTTTTTTTTTTTTTTATGAAGTAGCTGAGGTCACCGATTTCTACTAAAAATAGAAACCAAAAGTTTTACAAAATACAACTAAAAGTGAAAAATATGACATTCATTTGCAACCAGAATATGCCATGTACCAGCCCAGCGTACCGGTAACCAAATAAAGGAACCCTGAAATGCAACAGCACCCATCCTAACTACTTAAAAACAGTAAATATGCCCAGCGCTCAAGTGGTAATTAAATTACTAGAGTTGTTCATGAACCTTCATTTTAACCACAAAATTGAAATTTCTGAGAAATTCTCCTGTTTTTCGAGACCTACGTGGTCAAATGTGCAGCAAGAAATTATAGTTCAAAAAAAGGTTCTGTGAAGATGAGCTTCCTGGGTTTTTGCAAAGTATGTCTCAAATCTCTGTGGAGTTCAGAGGCAAAACAAATGAAATTCTCATTGGGATCACAAACAGGTTCCTTAGTTAATTAATTGCTGATAAGCTAATTAACAAGGAAATAAACCTGATTGGAGGGGGAGGGGCCATATTGTTGTACTTGTGCTAATGATTTCAATTAAATCTAAGCTTAAAAATAAACAGGTGTCGGTCCGACAAAAAGCGACCCTCGAGTGCAACAGTGTTCTGACACCTGTCACCTAAGTGAACAGAACTTGTGTGACGGCGACTTGAAGCCAATTGTGTTGCTTTATTGCTGTGTGCATGGTTGGTTCATGCAAAATCTCTACTAACAGCAATGAAGTATATAACAGATCAACTTATATCGTTACACGAGTTTGCTGTTTGAGATTATTCATTTCTTAACAAAATGGGGATCGAATGCATTTTGAGGTTTGCACTTGTTAAGAAAGTAAAATTTGGTCTTAAATTGTCTAATATTGAGAAACAAATATTATAAGAGTGTACAATTATTGTTTATTTCGCACGCTTTAAGACTCTAAATTATTTGAATTTGTTTTAATGTACTTAAAATGTTCTGGCGGGAAATGATGTATGTTAACATCAAGCGAGCTTTAAAATTTAAATTGGGGAATTTGTTTTGATGAATTTCAATGGATAAAAATATACTACAGCACGAGCAAATCTATCTCTTAACAAATCTTTATTCCAAATTTCAATGGATAGAATCATAGAAATATCGACAGAGCTAATTTGACTCATGCAGCGAGCGACCAACAGAGACAAAACGAAAAAGTAAATTACTGATGTGCTGCATAAAGTCAAACAAACTCTGTAAATATCTTTACCCATTTCATCTGATTCCAAGTAGCCGTAGTAATCTTTTTTTTTTTTTTTTCAGAAGGGAAAGTAAAGTATCTACTTTCCTTTCTGATATATATATATATTTTTTTTGGAATATTACAAGGAGGTACGATTACTTGGGAGGTTAATTAGAAGAGATAATTAATCATGCGACGGAGGAAGTGACACGCAGTCAACTGGGAGATTGTGTGGGGGCACCCGATAGCAGTACCCAGAAGAAAAGGCTACTCACATGGAAGTAATTAATTAATTAAACCTTGAGATTAGCATTCAAAAACAATTACCTTTGGATGTGTTGGATTGTAGCTCTGCGTATCTAGAAATAAAGAGAACGGTCTAGAACAAGATTTTTCTATTTTTTATTTAAATTTTTTGCTCTAAAATAATCTTTGGATGAATGGAGATTGGATGTCTTAATGGAACTCTATTTTTTTTTTTCCTTTTTGGGTTTTATGCTCCATTGTAAAACTTCACTGTAAATTAAAAGTTAATATGGTTTTTCTCTAGTTTCGCCTGTCAAAAAAGTATATTTTGTTTAAAAGAAGATAATTCTACAAAAGAAAATAACTTTAAAAAATAAATCTTGTATGTAACAATTTTTAGGCACAAATACATCTATTTTCAACACAATAAAGATATATGTAATGGATTCTGGTATGAATGGAAATTGTCTAAGGGCATGTTTGAAGCAGAAAAAAAAAAAAAAAAAAAGATGTATGTAATGGAGAACAACATGCGTGATTAGTCTTGCAATAATTTATGTAGAGGAGTACAAAAATATTGTATATTGCATTTTATGTATATGAAACACAAAATCCTATTAACTGAAAAGAGAGAAAAATATTATACGAGTAATCAGGGATAGAGTCAGACTTTCGAACTATGAAAGTTAAATATATATGGAGATTAATCATACTAAATTTTCTTATAGAGAATGGGAATCAATTTTACCGTATTAAGACATTTTACTCTAAATTTTATAAAAAAATCATAGAAAAATACAAAAATAAAATAAGAGTTAATTGATTCCATTCTCCATTCTTCAATCCGCCACTGCAAGTAATTTAAAATAAATTGCATCACTTGATTCTAATCATGGTTATAGTATTTGTAAGTATAGGAGAGACGAGAAGAGTTCGTCCAATACAAGGTCAAATGGAGACGATCTGTTGCCATTGAATCGGATAATAGACTTGGCATCTAATTTGTTGCATGACATTCTGTTCCTGTGAAAATCCAAGAAGAGAAGTGCATCAAGATGTGGATGTATAGTTGTCAGATATGGGCAGCTTAGGGATGGGCCCACCCTCTTATGAACACGTGTCATATTAAAAATTATCAGTTATATTATCAAGTTGTCTATTATGAATCATTTATGATGTGGAATCAAAGTTATATATAAATTAATGCTTCAATTAATAGTTAAGGGATCTATTATGTGACTCTTATTTGTAACTCTATTTCTTTGCCCCAGACCTTAAAAAAAAAAACTCTATTTCTATTTTTTTTTTTGTCTTATAATTAAATGTGTGTGTGTGTGAGGGGGTTTATGTAGGGTCCAGATCCCCTAAAGTAATCCAATTTTTGAGTTTTAGATCGAGACCGTTCGATTCGAATCCGATGTTCCTTCTCGCACGATCCACTTCGGAATGTGTGCTCCATCTCGTGCGCTCATCTAGAATAGGACAGTTTTTATTTAAAACCCAAAAATTAAGTTACATTACTGGATCTCGATTCATCTATGTAGGGGTGGCTTAGCCTGGCTGTCAGGTGTGATCTAAAAAATTTACAATTTTATCTTATATATTTTTTAGCCTCTGTTATAAAGTAAATTACTGTACAGTGTCTTATTTGCCTCCTTCCCAATATAATTTTTTATAGTTCTGCCCTGTGAAAGGCTCCAAAACTAATGATACATAATTTTAGATATCAAAATTGAAGATTATATATTGGCTATAATTAGATCCTTCCGTGTACATTTTTTTTTTTTTTTTGGGAAAGTAGTTTTATCTATAGTCAAACCAATACCATATAATCTGCATTAAGATTCATGCGAATAGATTTAAAATTTCACAAATTTAAATAGTCTTATAAATCTAAATTATCCGCATAAATTTTAATTCAAATTTAACATTATTCAAAAATTTTGTTTAAATTTCTTTGAACAAATGATCCTGATAGTCATCCCCGCAAACCCCCCCCCCCCCCCCCCCCCCCCCCCCACCCACCCACCCACCAACCAATTAATTTCCATAACTACTATATATGGGAGACCACTAAAACATTAAACATGATAATACTGTTTAACGTGAGACAATAATGTTTTTATCGTGATGCATTGGTATATTTACTTTGGTGAGTACAAGTATTAATATCTATGAAGCGAACCGTATTTCTGTAATTATATAATGACAAAATTATGTCCCCACATAAATTAACACGTTTTCGCTGTATCGTCCCCGCACTATGGGGGACCACTCATCGGGGTCCAAAACTTCCTAGGCCAACCTCGAAAGGGAAATATATATCTTTAAAAAGGAAAGTATTTATCTTTACACATTTCAGTATTTATCACTAAGGATAAATACTCCAGTTGAAATATCAATGTAATATTTATTCATTAGACATAACAATATTTATCCCTAAACTACTAAACTATATAGTATTAATCCTTAAATACTGTAGTATTTATCTTAAACATAATAAGAATTTATTCTTAAATTTTTTTAGTATTTATCCATTAGACAAGCAGTATTTATTCCTAATCTATATAGTATTCATTCTAAAATACTGAAGTATTTATTTTATAAATAATAAGAATCTATCTTCAAAATTGAAGTATTTATTCTTGGACAATTTAAGTATTATCTTTAAAATCGCATCTCAGCCTTGAAAAAGAAAATCGTGGATAAAAAAAAATTGAATTTTGAAAGGAAAGAGCAATGCGTTTCTATCGTGGAGATCAGATTAACTAAATAAAAATTAGTTAAGGTAGTTAATAGAAGTTAATCTCTTAAATAAATGACGTTGGGAGGATGGGGGATGGTACAGGATGGTACTGCGGGCCTAGTATAATTATTCTTGAACAAAAGCCCCCACCCAGCTTTTCTTATGGCTTAGGACAAGAACCACCAACTTGACGCAAAAAAAAGGATGATAAATTTTGTGGCCTTGGCATGCACAAACGTATTTAATGGTCAAATATATAAATACAACAGACCTAAAATGCTCTGTTTTGGGAAAATTCCAAGTGTAGCGGATAACTGGGACCACAGACTAAATTTGTTCTTTTCCCATTAAAAGAGATTAAATTAAAGAAAGCCTTTTTTACTTTCAAGTGTGCACCTGTTTAAATTTTAAACTGAAAATATTGTGGATAAATTTGTACACCAGTTACTAATGAAATAATGGAAGATATTTTTTTTGGTCCCAAACCTTTGATTGATCTGTCAGTTATAATGAAGGGCCATGATATATTAAAGAACAATTAATGTGCTATTCGGTAATTAAGTTTATGTAACATATTATCCATTAGTATAATATCAATTATCAAATTCATGGCAATGATAAGATCTCATGCATCCTTTCCATTTCAATCAATTAAATGTGTTCAATACATTGATTGAACGGTTCATTGGATTATGTATGAAAAAGTTCCTATTATCTCGTATGCAATATGTTTAGATATCTTGAGTCAATTAAATGATTCCAGATTTAACAAAAAGTTTTTATATTGTGCAATTTAAATTGAGGGGACTGAAACGTAAAATGTATAATATGTGGTAATTAAAATTTTAAACTCAAGTCTCCACGATCACAAAGTACGATAACTAGAAAAAAATAAAATACAATTAGTAGTAGATAAAACACAACTAATAAAATATAAAAAACAACAAGTACAAGATTAAAAATAACCAAAAGAAAATGAAAAACAACAAGTAGAATATGAAAGACAACTAGAATAATATGAAAGACAACTAAAAAAATAAGATAAAAACAACCAGAATAAGATGAAAAACAACTAGCATAAGATGAAAACAACTAGTAAAAAATGAAAAAAAAAAAAAAAAAAACTAGAAAAATATGACAATCAGCAGAACATGAGAGGCAGCCAATACAAGATGAAATACAACTAGAAAAAAAAGATGAAATATAACGAGAATTAGATAAAATACAACCAGTAGAACATGAAAGCCAACCAGTACAAGGCGAAAAACAACTAGAAAAATATGAAAAAAAATAACTAGTAGAAGATGAAATACAACTAGAAAATATGAAATACAACTAGAAAAATATGAAATACAACCAGTAGTAAATGAAACAAAACCAGTAGAATATGAAAGACAACAAGTAACAAGATGAAAGACAATGAGAAGAAGATGGAAAACAACTAGTAGAAGATGAAATACAACCAATAGTAGATGAAAGACAATCAGTAGAACATGAAAGACAAGTAATAGAACATTAAAGACAACCAATACAAGGTTAAAGACAACCAGTACAAGATGAAAAATAATTAGAAGAAAATGAAAAACAACCAGTAGAAGAAGAAATATAACTACAAAAAGATGAAATACAACCAGTAGTAGATGAAAGACAATCAGTAGAACATGAAAGACAAGTAGTAAAACATTAAAGACAACCAATACAAGGTTAAAGACAACTAGTATAAGATGAAAGACAAATAATAGAACATTAAAGACAACCAATACAAGGTTAAAGACAACCAGTACAAGATGAAAAATAATTAGAAGAAGATAAAAAAAACAACTAGTAGAAGAAGAAATACAACTACAAAAAGATGAAATACAACCATTAGTAGATGAAAGATAGCCAGTGTAATATGAAAAATAAGCAGTAGGACATGAAAGACAACTAAAAAAATATATAACTAGAAGAATATCAATACAACTAGAAGAATATGAAATACAAACAGTAGAAGCTGAAAGATAGAACATGAAAGACAACCAGAAAAAAGATGAAAGACAACTAGAAAAAATATGAAATACAACTAGAAAAATGTGAAATACAACCTGTAAAACATGAAAGACAACATGTACGAGATGAAAGACAACAAATACGAGATGAAAGACAACTAGTAGAAGATAAAAAAACAAATAGTAGATGATGAAATACAACTAGTAGTAGATGAAATACAACCAGTAAAAGGTGAAAGACAACTAGAAAATAAATGAAATACAACTAATAGTAGATGAAAGACAAGTAGAACATGAAAAACAACCAGTACAAAATGAAAAACAATTAGAAGAACATTAAATACAACTAGAAGATGAAATACACATAGAAGAATATGAAATACTAGATGAAAGACGAGTAGAACATGAGAGAAAATCAGTACAAGATAAAAAAAAACTAGAAGTAGATGAAAGACAACAAGAAGAAGATAAAATACAACTAAAAATATGAAATACAACTAGTAGTAGATGAAAGACAAACTGTAGAACATAAAAGACAACTAGAAGAAGATGAAATACAACTAAAAGAATATGAAATACCATCGATAATAGATGAAATACAACTAGTAGTAGATGAAAAACAATTAGAAAAATGTGAAAGATAACCAGTAGAGCATGAAAGACAACTAGCAGATGAAAGAAAATTAGAATAAGATAAAATACAACCAGTAGTAGATGAAATACAATGAGTAGAACATGAAAAACAATTAGTAGAATGTGAAAGACAACTAATACGAGATAAAAAAAAATAACTGGAAGATGATGAAATAAACTATGAAATACAACTAGAAGGATATGGAATACAACCAGTAGTAAATAACAGACAAAGAGTAGAACATGAAACACACACATATATACACATACATACATGTATTTATGTATACATACATACATGTATGTATACACACACACACATACATACAAATATATATTAATGAGCAATGAATATCTATTTTTTTTAACTATTATTAGTAGTTGTGTTACACTTAATTAACTATTATAACACGTAAATAAATTCCAGTAAATTCCAATAAAGTGTAGGCCTTTAAAACACATATATATGTGTGAAATGAATGTGTTTTAAACTTTTAATGTTTTATCTAGTGAATAATAAAAAAAATTATTATATTAGCATTACCCGTTATTTACCAGCTACCATTTCGTTATCCGACAATCATAACATGTAACGGTAGGATACGGATTTTGTAGCGGGTAAGGGTAGGATATAGGTAAGAACAATTTGAAATGAGTACGAATATGAAAATACTTCCATCCAACTCTTATCATATCCGTTGACACCCCAACTTCCAATATTATGGTACTTTATGTGCACACGTCACCGGCAAAATTAGAAAATTAAAATTGGATGGCTAAATAAGCTACTGTAATATAATTTTCTTTTACAAGGAACTGAAAAGTATTAATATTTAGATAAAATTGCTAATTTCTATAATTTATAAGAGGAATTAGCCATTAAGCACCTTCTAAATCCGCCCCTACTTTAATTTTGATATTTATGTATCCAAGTAGCTTTCTATATCCAAAATTATTATGCATGGTTTGCTGTGAAATGATGTGCATAATGGTAGATTTTCATTTATAAGAGATCACAAGTACACTCATTCTAGGTCTTCTTTTTCTTGCTATTAAAATAATATGCTACACTATAACAGTGGAGAAAAACCCTTTTAAGGTCTAATGGGTTAATACATGTTTAAAAAAAAATCTTTTTTGAAAGCTTGACAGAAGCTGTCAAGAGATGTTTTAAAAAAAAATTCAAATACTTAAGATTCCAAAAATTAATGCCGCCTCTCAAAATCTGTTTTAGGGACTTGGGCGTAGTAGTACTAATTATTATTAATAAATTGGTAGAATTTATCCATGGTTTTCAGTACCACTTGCTCATTTCTCTCTATTTAGTTCTACTGGCCACTAGCCTTAAAAGTTACTACTGCCTCTCTCTCTCTCTCTCTCTCTCTCTCTATCTAGCTCTTTCCCCTATCTATAGCTTCTGTGGGGACTCTCATCTGAAGCAATAACTACTTACAAGCCTTCATCAACTTTGCAACTTCCCATTATTAGAGAGAGAAACAGAAACTCTTGTATACATATAATTGTTGTTTCTGACCAGTAATATAGTACTGCGTTGTAGTGTGATATAGCTCTGATAGCTTTCTGAGAGAAACTTGATTAAAGCACATCAACAACTACTGCATTTGTTATTTATCTCAAGATTGTTTGAAGCTATGGGGGTAAGGAAACAATTATTGTTGAAACTCTATATAATTTTCTATCTAATTATTACAAAATTTTAGAGCACTAACAAATTTTCTTGGATATTATTTTGGTGAGTGCAGATCCTGAATTGGGTACAGAACAAGTTCAATGCCAAACAAGAGAAGAAAAGACCTGAAATGGACTCAAATTTATTGCCAAGTAAGTTATCCAACAACATATATGCATCTTTCAAACAATATGCTTTCAGTCTTCGGTTTTCTTATCAGTAAAAGAAAAGAGAGAAGCAAATATATTTTTGTGTTCTAAATTTTCTATAATGATCATCCCTCAGACAGATCATGTTTTATGTGAATAAGATTAACTTTCCACTTTCCAGTGATATATTCTTCTTTTTCTGCATTTTACCAAATTCAATACAAAGCAATTTCAAACTATTTCAGAAGATAAATTTGACACTAAATTACTTTGTTATCGTTTAACAGATTCATCGCTCCCTGAATCTCAAAAAGAGGAGCTAAATAATTGGTCCCAAGGGTTGTTATCAATTGGAACTCTTGGAAACCAGGACATAAAGGAAGAAATAGAAACAGAAGAAAAACAGTTTGATCGAGATTCACGTATCTCGAGGGACTATTCACAAGGATCGCAAGAATACTCGCGCTCCTCACAGGAATACTCACGCGCTTCTCAAGATTTGCCAGATTTCACAATAGAAGAGGTCAAAAAATTGCAAGAGGCCTTAACAAAGCTCTTGAAGCGCAAACCGAAATCTGGGGAGGAAGAGAAGGCCAACTTGCCACTGGATAGATTTTTGAACTGTCCATCTAGTCTCGAAGTGGAGCGTACCGGGAAGAAAGAATCAAATAATGAATTGGATGATAAAAATGAAATTGGTGATTTATCACCAAATACAAAGATGATTTTGTGCAAGGCAAGGGATCTACTTGTGAATAACAAGAAAACAATGAAACAGAAGTCCATAAAATTTCTTCTCAAGAAGTTATTTGTTTGTGGAGGCGGGTTCATGCCAAAACCCGATCCAATCTTGAGAGATCCAACCCCAGAATCAAGGATGGATAAGGTACATTAATTAAATGAATTACTAAACTTTTTTCAGATAATGAATATGTCTTTTTCAAAAATAAAAACATTAAATTTAATCTACCTTCAATTTGTAATGATTCATATGAGAAAGACATGCTTGGATCAAGTGTTAGAATATTTCTCCCCCCTTTCAATATGGTAGAGTTCAAGTATCATTTATATTTTCTGTTGATTTAGATACAAATTTTCACATTACCATCAACAGAAAAATCAGCTGCAATAATTCTTTTTTTTTTTGTATTACATTATCATTTGCTGCTCCTGTTCTTACAGTAAATATTCATATTTTATGATTGCAGTTTTTCAGGACAGCTCTACAAAAGAAGATGTTTTCTCAAAGTGCCGCTTCATCGTCTAGGAAGAGTTTCCTAGATAACAAGGCGTTTGCAAATAGGTGCGAAAGGGATGACGAGGATAGCAGATCCAATCGGCACAAATGGGTGAAGACTGATTCAGAATGTAAGATTTATTGATTTTCTACAAGCACATTTAAGTTCAAAACTCACTGATCTATAGCCGCTAATTGTTTAAATTTCATTGCTTTTATTCAGATATAGTTCTGGAGATCTGAGCAGATGTTTTGTGAATATCATTGCAAGGAATATCATTGTAAGGCTCTATTCCAAGCTCTTTTTTTAAATTCTAAGTTTTATATATTCAAATTCAGAACCATTATACTAATTGGTGTCATGGAATTTTTTTCAGGAACTTGTAAACTGATCGGTGCATTTTCCTCGGAGCATTGCATGAAAAATAGCTTTGTCATTTGATCGATTGAGGACATCTCATACGCTTGGCATGCTGAGATACCAGAGCAATTACTGAAGCCGATTTCACTCGAGACAATGGATATTTCAGTATTATGTGTTCATATAGAAATCATCTTAGTTTGTTTGGCTGTCAAATATTGATTTTTGTATAACTATAGAGAACTATAAGGTTATCATAATTAGATATTGGCTGCATCTATTGTAATGCACATGTAATATAATCTATTCATGTTTCACCAAAATCTATGAAAACAGTACATTTTAGCAAAATAAAATTTGTCATTTTCTATTTCTTTTTTCTTCATGCAAATCAACTTGCCAAATTATTTTCTTGGTACAACTGCAAATGACAAAAAATACCAAGCACTTGGTCATGCGAGCCCTCCCAAGTAAAATACTAAGAACTAGGTCAACAGTGAAAAAAAAAAAAAAGGTTTGCTTATTTTGTGTGCTAGCTTAAAATGGAAATGCTAGTTGAAAGAAAGAACGAAAATGGTAACTATAGGTACATGGTACAGGCCCAAAATTGGAGAAGCATGTTAGTAGGTTTCCAAAAATGTAAATACTGGTACATGGCTAGTGGTAAATGGTCCCCTTGACCGACTCTATGCATTTGTGAGTTCCCTTCGGGATGGGGATAAAGAGTGCGTTGAAAGTAAAAGGCCCTACCTTTGGCAAATGCCAATGTATTTGTGTAGAACTGTAGATAACTTTGAATTATAATTATATATAAAAGGATGTCATTTTGAAAATTTTGTCTTTAGCTAGTAGACCAAGGATTCCAAACCATCTTAATTGTTTTTCCAAATTTACTGTGGAGATAAGTTACGTTGTTATCAGTAAGGTAGAATCAAATTTTCGAACTATGGAGGTCAAACATACAATGAAAATCAATTATATAAAATTTTCTACGGAGAATGAGAATTAATTTTACAAAAATCATACATGTATACCAAAAAAAAATTAGAAAAATGAAGATCAATTAGCCCCATTCCTTTCACTTGAGTCCACTCTTAGTTATTAGGATCCGACTCTGCTGCTTTTTCGATCTCAACTATTCAAAATTTTCAATTCGCGTATCTCGATAAAACAACTTTTCCATGCACAAATCTCAACAAATTTAAATGGTTGAGATCGGAAAAGCAGCCTGCTGCTTTTCTCAAAGAAAAGCAACAGAGTCCGATTCTAGTTATTAGTTCTATCACATCACGACTCGTCACTTATGTCAGCCACATATGTGATTGGTGTATCGTGTGATGTGTTTTCCTTCGATTGAAATGACACATTACGTCATGTTGTGTAATGTGACACATAAAGTGATCAAAGTTTCAAAAGAATATTTTTTATTTTGATTTATTTTGCAATATTTTCTTATTTGGCAGTATTTTTTTCTATGAACTAACTTAAAATCTAAAAAAAAGTAATTAAAATGTGATTGATTGCTTCAGACGTGATGTAACCGTGACTATCATCCATCATATTTTCATAATAAAAAAAAATCATCCATCATATTAATCATGTTACATCACATCTGTCAAAATAAAGTTAATTATGTAATATGACACGACATAACAAGTCATAATGTGTTAGGTACATCACATTCTTTTTTTACTGGGCTTGTGCTACTCCTCAACCCCTGCTCTCTAAATAGGAGAGCAGAACTTGCTATTTAAATCTCAGCTATTCATTTGTGTTTATTCATGCACAAAAAAATTAGCGGCTAAGATTGAAATATCAAAGTCTTGCTCTCCTATTTGGAGAGCAGCAGAGTCGGTTCCCTCAACCCCACGAGTAAACCTGGCTATGAAATTTTACACCTTTTTGTGTGAGACTCTGTTTGCATTTTTGTTTTCTTTCATGTGTTTATTAATTGGAGTTAATTAATAATAACCAAATTTACAATTTTTACCACTTGTTAAACGAAAAGGCAGCCAACCTGGTTTCAGTTCAGTAGTTACAAATTTGAACTTGCTCTTCAAAAATATTATATGTTTCAGTGCTGCGTTATAATTTTTAAATATTGCTCTATCCATCTATCGGCAGATCAGCAGAAGCGTCAAGGAAATTTATTACTGTATTCACCAAATATGCTAGTCTTAATCCTTAGCTAAAGTATATGAATTTTATCATCACCGTTTCGGAATAAAGAAAACCTACAATACGATCTCTCAGATATCTCAAACTTTGCATGACTTTATGGAAAATGGAAACTGTAGAAATACATTCTGCACGAATCTCAAAGCACAAATAATACTGCCCCCTGCACTATCCCCGAATAGGCACCGGACACGCAGAAGTTGAGATATCTCAGAGGATACAATATTTAGCAACTAAATCGGGCCGGCACCAAAAATTTTAAGTTAAAATGCCATTAAATATAAATGTAACAGCACACATGCCAGAATAAATCACTCAGATATAAATAAGCACAAACTAGTTCTCATGGAAAATTTAAGTGAATAATGCCATCACATAACAGAAACAATCTAAGCTCTTGTTGAGATATCTCATCCCAGCAAACCAAAATTGACCTCTGCAAACAGAAAAAAAAAAAAAAAGCATCAATCTCAAATCATATATAAATTGTTAAATTATCAATTTCAACGAGCCCCACTTAATCTATGGTTTCATATGTAATCAACTGTTTTCATGAGGTACAAGTTCATTCAATGCACTAGCAGAAACAATACATTCCTAATTTGCAATCATGCAACAGTTGATTACACTCCAGCAGTTACTGTCATGTAACACTACTATAAGAGGATAGAACTTTAATAATCACCAGTATATAATTAAAAAGGATAACTTTGAAGTTAGGAGTGAACCAAGAAAATACAAACCAGATCTTATTGAAGGCAACAATGTCACAGCTCTGAATGAACTCATTACAAGGCGGTTCCTGAAGGCGCTCCTCAATAAGAGTGTCAACAGAGACCAAGTCATCAATAATCGTCATCATTATCTGCAGCTTCTTAATGCCATATCCAACTGCCACCAGCTTTGCTGATTTTCAGAAAGAGAAAACATTCACAAGTTAGATAACAGATTATGGCTCCAGTAACATGTCACATTATACACAAGTTATATAGTGGTACATACCACTGCAAAGTGCAAACAAAGGAAAATCAAAAAGGGCCCCCCCCCCCCCCCCCCCCGACAGTACTAAACAAGGGATTATATATAACAAACCTCTAGCCTCAGTTATTTGAAAAACCAATAACTCACCTTTTAATGTAAAAGATAACAACTGAGATGCTTTGATACCTAATAAGTCGATGCAATAACTCACTGAGGGATTATGTATATAACAAACCTTTACCCTCAGTTATTTGAAAAACCAATAACTCCATTTTTAATGTAAAAGTTAACAACTGAGATGCTTTGACACCTAGCAAGTCGATGCATGTTCACCAAGAGTATAATAGCTAGTTTCGTGTCAATGAGTATAATCGTACAAATGATATTTAAACATTTTGAGAGGTACATGTGAAATTGATCACTACACTGGGTGGTGTATGTATAGAAACACAAGCACACACTTGAGCATGCGCACACACACACACACACACACACACACACACACAGAGACATGCGCATATACAAAATATAAAGAGAGAGAGAGAGACGTACAAGCACCCCAGAGGAGACCCTCCATCTGGACACTCCTGACCATCTCCTCTAGCTTCTTCATGTCAGTCTCGTCATCCCATGGCTTCACATCCAACAGCACTGACGACTTGCCAGCTATCAATAGAAATAAACATTAGTTGCTACTTAGCATAGCCACACAAATTAAACAAGATCTAGAAAATTAAAGGGTTTACATATATAAGCAAAAACGGCACAATTCTACTAAGCAAGTGTAAAACAATATTCAGGTTATATTCAAGCATTGTTCTGAATCAAGCAAGGCTCATTCCCACAGCTCAGTTAAAATAATTTACGTAACAAATCAATCAAGGCGATCACATTTAAAATATTTTACATAACAAATGCAGATAAAATTCATACATTCTTTCTTCTTAGAGGAGGCCTTGACAGCTGCAGCACGCTCCTCAGCTGCTTTCTTCTCCTCTTCGGTCTCCTCACCAAACAGATCAACATCGTCGTCATCGTCCTCATCTGCTGGTGCCTGAATACAGACTGAAGAATTTAGTTACAGCTTACAACAATTTTGGAATGAAGTTACAACAAAATCTGATGGGTGGCTTATAAATAACCTTTGCCTCTGTGACTGGAGGTGTGACAGGAGACTCCTCAACAACAGCAGAGCATTCAATCTTCACACCCTTTCCCTCTTCGGTCACACCACTGAACATTACAAGTATTATTAAATCAACAAAAAGAAATGTAAGACTCAATTTAATTAAGTTCTATACCCTTAGGTACCATGAACATTATTTGCACATGACTGTAATAGAAAATAAGAAATTTGATTTCTAAACTATATAACAAGTTCACACCCTTTGTCTCCTCAGTCACAATTCTGAAATTACAAGTATTAACAAATTAACAAAATAGAATGTAAACAGGTGCTATTTAAGCTCTAGATCTTCAGTACCGTGAACAGTCCTGGTAGTTCAGTACACAACCCTACCAGGAAATGAGAATATAACTAGAAATTTTCACACATATAATACAATCAAAGTGAAAAATCTCAGCTACCATGTGATAAATTATAATCAGGAACAATTTATTAAAAGAAAACATCTCTGTCAATGCTAAATTGCAATTAACAACTCTCACCTATGGTGTTCTACATGCATTGACAAGCATTTGTTATAAGAGCTGATGATAAAAATCAGCATCATTGTTGACTTAAATTGACTTAAAACCAACAAGTACCTCTAAATTCTGGTAAAATTTTATATTAAAAAAAAAATTATGCATGTACCTCAATCTGATAAGGGCATCAATGTGGTTGTACCACCTAGCAACATTGACATACTCGGAAGAGGGAGCCGAGTTCAGAATAGCATAAACAGCAAGGTCATCCTTGGAAGCTTGGTACCTAGTTTAACAATTCAACCAGCAGAAATCACAAAGTCAATGCCAATTTTTTTATAGTATCACTAGATGCATTCATTATGAAAATTAGACCTTACCCAGAGATGTAACTGCGTGTGAGGAGGTATTCATTGAGCTTCTGGAGCCCAGACTGAGAGCCAAGGTTGGTAAAAACAACTGCCATCCTATCACCATAAGAACAAAAAAAAAATTAACATTTGAAATTCCAAATTCCTGCATTTTTTTATCAGATCAGAAAAAGGTTGATAATTTAGAACATAAAGATCACTAAAAACTACAATTATGATCGAGGTTGCAACGTTGTATCCCTCAGAGGTAAATCCTTACGAATAAATTGGGAACAAAAACAGATCCAGAACATCAAATTAAAATGAACAGATCTAACTTCTAAGGAATTCCGACCGCACTGATACAAGACCAAATAATACGATCAATTAATAATAAATTATTAAATCTGATTCAATGAAAGCAATTACCTTTGCAATCGAGGTGATAAAAATCACTGTCCGAACTCGAGAAGAACAAAAGAGAGTGCTCGGGGAGGGTCGGGGAAAACGGCGGCTTGGTTTATAAAAGAGAGGAAGCAAACACAGCAAGGGTTTGTGAAGGTTTTGGAGAGGTGATTTATAGCCGTAAGATCGTGATCTGACGGTAAATTCTCTGTTATGCAATATCGGAAACTAGAATATGCCTTAATTGGAAGATTGGATCTCACAGCAATATCTGATTCTATGCTCTTTTGGGTCAGATTCGGCCCATTGTACATTGTACACTAATTTCAAATAGGCCTGGGAATTAAATTTCTTCCGCATCATTCATCATGCTATCAGTTTTAGACCTAAATCAAATATAATTAGACAAGTCATAAGTTCTTACTTTATTATCATGTCGACACACTCTTATAAACTAAAATCACAAAAACATTGTAACTTTCGTACTCTATTTTGTTGGATTGCACATTTTGTTCATACTGTCATGCAATTACTGGCAGATCTAAGAAGAGGCAGGATCAATTCGAAATTATTTTTAGACTCGGTGGTATCTATTTCTGAATAGAAATAATGTCTACTTTTGAATTTAATTCACGGTCTAGTAGAAAAAAATTATGTAGAAAAGAAAATCAATCCAGACTGATTCGCATAAAAGAAAAAAAGAAAAAAAGACGTGGTCTAATTTGCTACTCCACTTAGAAGAATTGTTGATTCGCCAAGAGAAAAAAGAAATCTAATTCGCTACTCCACCTAATATGCACTGTGACGTGACTTGGATCACATGTCGTGCTATGACCAAGTGAGATTTATAAGTGTCATGTTATGTTATGATCAAATTTAAAAAGATAGTCATGACACGTGAATGATCACAAAACGTTAGACATGCCATAATCAAGGCACATTGTGACCAAGCATTTTGTTATGTTTAATTTTGTTTTCCATAATTTAGGTTAGTTAATTCAAGATTCATCATTCGATCAATATCTAACAGTCCTAATCACACGTGACCATGTGCTATGTCATGACCAAAACTTTTGCATAACGTGCCATGTCGTGTCAAATTTTTAAAAGATAGTCATGTCACATGAATGATCACGGTACGGAACACATGAATCATGGCACGTGGTCGTAACGTTTTTAGATCCTTATCCGCTACTTCACTCTGATTCATCTGGAGAAAAAAAAATTTAACTATTATCAATATTTTGTGCTTACCTAGATCGAAATCAATCCTACATATGCCCCAGTATGTAATGATTTAAGGATAAATAAAAATTTGGGAAACAAAAGATTAATTTTCTCAAAAAAGTATGGGGCGGTCCAATGGGCCCGCTTAGAGCATCTACAATGGTGATTGTTTTTGGATTGCTAATCTGATGTGTCAATTGCTAATAGAATTATTGGGATGTGGCACAATTTCTAAATTAGCAAATTTGCTTTAAGGCTGTGCTTCAGACGGGGGTAGGGGAGGAGAGGGGAAGTGAAAAATTGAAATTTGTGAGATCTGTACCGTCCGATTTAGATTATGCTTCAGATCTGTGCCTCCCGTCTCCTCCCCTCCCCTCTCCTCCCTTCACTTTCTATTTAAATTTGTGGAGTACAGCCTAAAAGAAAACATTTGTTTAATGACACGTGGCTAATTAATTTGCTGAAATTAATTATAGCACTCTCCCTCTCTTCACAAAATTAATTGTTGGGATCACTACTAGAATTCTCGTTTTTTCCAATGGTCTGAAAAGGCATTTCCAAGAGTATAAAGGGTCCATGGAAAAGAAATGGGCTTTTCTGACACAGTTAACCATTTCCAACGTCAAGCCCTTGGAATAAGTAGCGCATGGAAATAAATACTGTGTACCGTTGGAGATATATCAATAACACCCTTGGAAAAAGTTCGGCATGACCAGAGACCCACCAGAACAGAGCAAATATTGTATTATATTGAAGGCTCATGGAAATACTAGGGCCAATGCGCATGGAAATATTTTACTGATGAAGTTTATATTATTTTATTGTTGGACTTATTATTTCCAAGGGTTTACCGTTGGAAAAGTTTTGCTTAGTCTGATTACAATATTTTATAGTGAATGTTCATGGAAATAGTTCAAAAAAGACCCATAGAAGTGTTTTCTTGATTAAATGTATATTATTTTATAGATGAACATACTATTTCCAAGGAGTCAGCCCTTGGAAATGTTTTGCTTAGTCTGTTTATATTATTTAATAGTGAATGTTCATGGAAAAAGTTTAGAAAAGACCCATGGAAATATTTTCTTGATTCAGTTTATATTATTTTATAGTTTGACATACTATTTCCAAGGGTTAACCGTTGGAAATGTTTTGCTTAGTACTTTATATTATTTAATAGTGAATGTTCATGGAAATACTTGAGACAATGCGCATGGAAATGTATGATTTATTCAGCTTATATTATTTTATAGTGGGCCACACTATTTCCAAGGGTTTACCGTTGGAAATGTTTAGATCCTAGAGATAGAAACAATTCTATATAATTTATGTCTCCCTTTGAATTGGCCAAATAAACATTATCATGACAGCAGCAAGCAAGTTCTAATTGTGATAAACTGAAAAGAGCACAAATAATTTAGTGTAATACATATTACAAAACACAATATTGTGTAGCTAGCAATATTGTCAAACTAAGGAAGCAAAACATACATGTATAGCTTAACCGTTTAATATTCTTGATCGGATTGCTCGGAATGATCGGATTCCCACCAATCTTCTTCATCAATGTGATACTCTTGCTCCACACCTTGATCTTCCTCACCTACCTCTATGTTGTTTTCATCCGTAGCAATTGATTGCAGTGCATTTGTTGTTGGCGGAATTAAAGTTGGATCACTCACAAGTTCGAAATCGTCCGGTCTAAGGGCCATGCCATCCCAATCAAATTCTCGTTGATTTGGTGCCGAGATTGGATTTTCCGGCCTTTCCTCTTGGTAAAATTCAATGTTCGCATCAACAAACTCGTCACGAAACCTTGCTTTCGGGCTTGTTTTAATTGCCACCCACCATGGGCGTCTTTCGGCTTTGTCCGATGCATAAGGTAGGTAACACACTTGGGTTGCTTGAGCTGCTAATACAAACGGCTCATAAGTTGCAAGGTGAGAAGTATGATTAACCTCCACAAGTCCATGTTCTCGGTCCATCTTTACATCGTTTATTATGTCGAACCAATCACACCTAAAAATAGCTACCCTGTGGGCATCATATACTAACTCAATGACCTCTTAGAGAACTCCGTAGTAGTCGGTTGGTATGTCATTTCCATCCCACTCTCCTTTGATGCAAACACCGCTACTTTGAGTAACCTTGTTTTTCCCATGTGTTTGTGTGTGAAATCGATAACCATTAACTTGGTACCCATCGTAGAAGTATGCTAGTTTGCTAGGTGTGACTCCTACCATTCGTATGTAGTCATCGCAATCTTCGCGGGAATTTAGTACCTTTTTCCGTAACCAATCAGTGAAACCATCTTGACGAATTTTTAGCAAATCATCTGGGCTTGTGGCTACTCCATTCTTGAGCATTTGTGTATCAAACTCCCTATACATTCCAACATGTATAGGTGTTAGATGTTGGTATGTTATAATAGATACATTTGAAAGCATTAAAATGAAATTAATACAAAGGAGTATCCCATGTACTTCTCCGAGATCTCAGGACAGTTAAGGATGACATAGGTGTGTGCAACCTTCCAATCCTCATCACTAAGAGGCCTCCATCTATCCTTGCCAATGGGACGGCCCGGATGGTCGAATATCGATAGATGCCCCCCTGTGGACTCAATGTTAGATGTGTCTGCAAAATAGTGGATAGAAAATGTACCAATTTCTTTGGCAATTGTTGCCTCCACAATTGAGCCCTCAACTTGTGCCTTGTTCGTGACTTGCATCCTCTGTTCTTTGTTACGCCTGTAATTGAATCAGCCACAAGTACTATTATAGTTTGTAAGTAGAAGCAATATGTAAGTTAAGTTTTTATTTAAATTGGTTAAAAGACAAACATTTCACATGGATACATCCATCGAGACGATACAGGCCCGCCCATTCTAGCCTCGTAGCCACATGCACCACAAGATGCTCCATTGAATCGAAGAAACCAGGCGGAAAAATCTTTTCCGCCTTGCACATTGTGACGATAATATTCGCTTCTAATTGCTCCAAATGGGATACATTAAGCTCCTTGGCACAAATCTCTCGAAAGAAGGCTAAAATCTCACATAAAACATCCCATACGGGATCCGAAACGAAGTCCCGAAATGCAACATGGAGGAGGCGCTCCATGAACACATGTAAATCATGGCTTTTAAGACCGATGAGGGTGCTAGTTGTTAGGTTGACACACCTATCCCAATTCGATGCGTAGCCATCGGGAAACCTTACATTCTTTAGCCAAGTTAAAACAACCCATCTTTGATCTGAATCGAGTGCGAATGGTGCCTTTGGTTTCTTAACCTTTCCTGGGTTGTCCTCGCACTGAGTAAGGTGTTGGTTGGGACGATCACAATAAAGAGCCAAGTCCTTTATGGCTTTTTCGTTATCTTTGGTTCGGCCACCCATGTTTAAAAGCGTGTATAATATATTTTCAGTGAAATTCTTCTCCAAATGCATCATATCCAAATTGTGTTGCAACAAATTATCTTTCCAATACGGCAAACTCCAAAATATACTCTTCTTTTGCCAATGGTGGCTAACACCATAACCTGGAATCTGTCCTACTTTTGTTCCTTTATCCCATTTAATATCTGGGATCAAAGACACTATATCAAGCAGCTGCTCTCCAGTCAATCGCGGTGGTGGCCCATCTGTTTCAACTCTTTTTTTCATGAAATTCTTCGCATCAAGGCGGAATGGGTGGTCAGGAGGCAAGAAGCATCTATGAGCGTCGAACCAACATGCTTTTCCACCAAAGGCGAGTTAAAAGGCCTTTGTCTTCTCCATGCAATAAAAACACCCCAACCGGCCCTTTGTACCCCACCCACATAGCATCTCATAAGCCGGATAATCACTCACCGTCCAAAGTAGGCTTGCATGCATTTCAATATTTTCTCTTTTATAACCATCCCACGTCATCTCTCCCTGCAACCATAATTTTTCAACTCGTTAATTAAGGGTTCGAGAAGTATATCAATGTCCCGACCCGGATGCTTTGGTCCCGGTATTACCAACGCGAGGAACATGCTATCTTCTTTCATTATCATACTAGGTGGCAGGTTGTACAGAAAAACGAAGACAGGCCAATATAAATATGGAGCCGCTCTCGAGTTGAAGGGCATGAACCCATCTGTCGTTAGACCCAACCAAACATTTCTCACCTCATCTGCGAAATTGGTATGTTTCTGAGCGAAATGCTTCCAAGCCTCACCATCCGCCGGGTGCACCATAAATTTGGGGTTCTCGCGCACACCTTCCTTATGCCACCGCATACTTTGGGAAGATTTGGCGGACATGTACATCCTTTGCAATCGTGGTGTGATAGGTAGGTAACGAATAATCTTTTTTGGAACGGGTTTTGCCTTCTTATTCGGTCCCGGAGGCTTGTATCTTGATTCACCACAAACGTCACACCTTGTCTTGTTCTTGTTAGCTCTACCATAATATAGCATACAAAAACTTGGGCACACATCTATTTTCTCATGAGCCATCCCCAATTCTTCAACCACCCGCTTCGATTGGTAGAAATTTTCCGGCATTTGTTCACTAGGAGGGAGAGTGCTTTTAATTAGACCCATGATATCATCAAAACATTTCTGACTCAACTGGTGCTCTGACTTCAAAGCTATGGCATGCGTTACAACCGACAATACGGTGTGTGTCTCGCATTTTAGTTCACTCGTCGAGTTAACTTTCCAAATAGGTTCTTTGGAAGATTGCATCATATCAAACTATTTTTAGCAGCTCCAGCAGATTGTACCGCATTCCAATAGAAATCTGGACCAGCGGCATCCTTTACCATATCACCCATTTGATCGATGGCATTGCTCGTTGGTGGACTTAGTGACGGGTTTTCGGGATGTAGCTCCCCATGTTTGTACCAAACATGGTATAGGTTGCAAAATCCTGACTGAAAGAGGTGTAGTTCTACGGTTTTCACATCTTTGATGAAGAGGTTATTACATTTTTGACATGGACACAGTATGCATTGCTTTCCATTAACATCGATACTCACAATCGAGGGCTTCGACAATGCTGTTTCGAGAAATCTAGTCACACCCTCAATGAAATCGGGTTGTAGACTTCCATCTGTATCATGTCTATACATCCATGCCCGATTAGTGGCCATTATGTGATTTGGAGCAAGGAAAATTGTAACATATAAAAAAGGAATGAAGGGAGTTATTAATTATTCATCTTGAATGATTGTTAAATATTTAAAATTTATTAATAATTCAGAATTAGGCTCAAAATTAATACTTGAATGATCACAGTAACTTGAAGAATTAGCTGCTGTACTTTATTTTTTTGTTTTTGCAATTGATTTTCATATAGATAGTCATTTTAATTGTAGTAGATATTGTTGGTGGTTGGAATATCAACTTGAGTTATATATTTGGGGTTTAATTGAAGTTGCAAAGTAGCTTTTATTAACACCTCCTAACAGTACTCCATGTTTCCCATATGTTGCAAATCATAGGAAAAAGTAAACAACATGATGGCTGATCAGGACAATTCTAGCGTGGACGAGAGCACTATGTTCTTATCGGCTGTTGGCGGGTCAAGCCGTGGTAGGGTAAAAGGATTTGGATGCCTTCTTGATGATAAGGTCCAAAAGAATCACACCCGAAACAGGCTCCAGCACTCACTGCATTCTGCTTTAGGCTTGACGACCACTGGAGAGGAGACAAACTTATCTCGCTCTGAATTGCAAGTGCTCTTGGCTGAAAGTGATCGTCGTCAGGCCGAGGAAAGAGTCGAGCGGAAAAAAGAATTAGCACAATATGATTTCTACATCAAACAACTATACACCATGTTTGGGACACAAGTGCCTATTCAACAAGTAATTAATACAAACTTAATTCCTTTTTTAGGGTTTCTTTATTGGTTGACTGGTTGCTAGATTCTAAAATGACACTAAAGCTGCTGGTACTGGTGGGGCTGGTATGGGGGATGCACAGCTCGGACTATGAAGGGTATACAAACTATACATACCCACTGTGTTATCAATAGAGTAGTTGTGTAGTTTGGTTTCTAGGAGATTTCTTAATTTTAGCAATATTGTTCATGTATCCCAGCAAGAAAGATGTCAGCCTACGGGCATTGAAATACATAATGCCGAACAAATAGTGGCCAAGTAGCATCACTAAGTCTAGGGGTGTTCATCTAGGGGATTTCTTAAACTTCTCTCTTTGCAACTGCAATATAGTGGCACAATGGAATACTATACTAAACATAATTTTTTTTTGCATTGTTCAACTTAGGCTCAACTACAAAATTCAGAAACTCAGCAAGCCATGCTTGGGAATTTAACTGTTTTTCAGGTTACTCTTGTTACTTAATAACTTGTTTTAAATTTCGCAAATCACAGCCTATGGTTATAATGTCCAAATTATAACACATGTGCTTGCATTTTTAATGTTTAGGGTCACGGATCCGGCTCTCAACCATCTCATGAAGGAGCTTCACACATTCAGCTAGGGGTCTTACAGGTAAAGAGTTTGACAAGGGGATATTAAATTATGTGCCAAAACAAGCATCTCATTAAGGTTTCCTCTTGGTATTGTTATTAATGTCAAAGGCAGAAAAGTTAATGTGGGATACTAACTTTTAGTGTTCCTCTTGCTATTGTAGTTACTGTGGGATTCCAATTACCAGGCCACTATGATATTCCAATTTATGTCCTACTGTAGTTAACTGTCATATTCCAATTACTGTGAGGGTTCATCCATGAGATGGTTGAGTTCCTCTTGCTATGGTTATAGTGGAAACATTTTTGAAATTTTTTTGGTGGAGGGCATGCAAAATTTATTTTCAGATACAATAACATATTTCCTTGTGTTTATATACTTAGGGTCTGCCATGCCTTACACCACCAAATCAGGGAGGGACTTTCACTGCACTATTAAATCAAGCTAGAAACGATGAACATGCCACAGATGGAACCGAGATGAATCCGTGGTTTAGTTCTGAGTCTAGCTTCAATGTGAACCGGCCCATTTAGCTTCAAAGTGCGCAATTTAGGATTAATATGCATCTTAGTTCTTACAAATGCTCAACAGGGGGTAACTAATTTTGTGACCTTTAGTTAATAGGTGGTGGTATATTTTGGTAACATTACAAGTGCAATATAGGTCTCTTTTTGTAATGTGTTTTGCACATATTTTGGTATATTTACAAGTTCAATAGGTCTCTTTTTGTAATGTGTTTTGTATATATTTTGGTACAATGTATGATGACTACCACAATAAATTATATGCTTTCCATTCTGATATGTTTGTGTTTGTATTTATTTATATTTGTGCTTGTGTTTATTTGGTTAAATGGGAACTGGGGAATATATAACAGTACCGGATTGGTACAGGATAACAGTACCCGGTTAGTACAGGGTGAATTGCATAATGTGGGCAAATTATTACATTACCAGTAAACATTACATTTCCATGAGAATTTCCATGGAATAACTAAAATTACACATCCTTGGAAAAGCTTGTGCATGGAATAGGTCAAGTGGATCCCACCTCGTCCCCCTTGGAAATACTCTCGTGGGGTCCATCTATACTCCCTTGGAAATACTATGCGGGTCCCAGGTTGGCTACCCTTGGAAATAAACTAGTGGGACCCACCTTAATCATTCTTGGGAATACTTAGTGGGTCCCGAACCGATACCCTTGGAAATAGTCAAGTGGGCCCCACCTTACCCATCGTTGGAAATACTCAGTGGGTCCCAGGTTCAACGCCCTTGGAAATAATCAAGTAGGGCCCACACGATGCCCTTGGAAATACTACAGACTTGGGCCGGGTGTTAAACTATTTCCATGCGTCACTTTTCTAAGGGGCTTCGGTTGGAAAAAGTAAGATAATTTCTTTTCCAAGGGTAACCCATGGAAAAGACAGATTTTTTGACTATTTCCAACGAGGCTTGTTGCGACGGTAGTATTTCCAACGGATACCGTTGGAACAAGCCCTTTTCCTGCCATTGGAAAAAACGAGAATTCTAGTAGTGGATGGAGTGATTTAGAAATTATGAATATCTAATTGCTAAATTGAGTGACGTAGCAAAATTACAATTTCTAAACTTTTTGTGGGATGGAGATGCTCTTAGAAATTTACATGCACTTAATAAGTACGAATCTTAATAAATATATGTGAATCTTGATACAAATTAAACAGTTCTGATCAGATATCATATTAAATTTGTGAATCCCTCGGTAAATTTCTCCTGCTTTCACTTGCCCTTCGTCCAATTGACCATAATAAATATTCAATTTTCATGACAATAAAAAGTTTGGCAACAATACATCAGGATGTTCGATTGACGGTGAAACACGATAAGACGTTACCACGTGGAACAATTTGCAAAATAACTTCCAAAATCAGATACAATTTCCAGAATAAGCGCATAGAAATATGGAACTAAAACCATCCTTCAATCAAGGATGTCATATCCGTTATCACATTGGACGACAATTATGTCATTATTATTCTTTTTCATCCCTTAAATTAGATCAAAAGGTTTTACATCAAACAAATACTAAAAAATTTAAATCGCTTAAATAAAATCATATAGCAACCGAAACAGAGGTGAATCGACAGAGTATACACCCACCGAAATTTATTTGATTTTTTTTTTAAATTATATAGTTGAGCCCACTCATAAATACTAAAATGAATACTTGTATAATTTCATTTTAAAATTACACCGACTTGAGTTCAAATTTTTACTACCACATGCCACACGTTGCATTTTATATTTTATCTCTTTTAATAAATATTTTTTTAGTTTTGCCAAAATATTTGTAACCCTTTTAATTTTAAAATTACACCGACTTGAGTTCAAATTTTTAGTAGGTCTGATTCCCATTGGGTTCTACTTTTAGTTTCAACAAGTTCTATAACTGTCCAATTCATTTAAAGATCTGTAAGGACGAAAATCAAAGTAGACACGCACAAAAATTAAAGCATTGCACTCAAATCTTAAAGCAGATTGAACGGTGATAGAATTCATTGAACCAAAATAGGTTCAATGAACCTAGAAAAGAAAATATGTGACACACCGTAACGTGACGTGACAAACATGTCGTGATTTGATCACGTAACGTGATTAACTTTTTTTTTTCATGACCAAAATAGTGGCAGGTGATCACGTCACTCGTAGTCACGCCGTGACCATACGTGACGTGATACACGTATGAAAAATATGAAAAAAAATTAGTCATATCAATTTTTTTATATTTTAATTTAAATTGTTGAAAATTTAGAAAAAAAAATGAAAACTATGAAAAAAAATCTAAAATATATAAGTAAATATAACATGGCTGGTTCACGTGACGTGACGTGTAATTTTCACTCGAATACAGTCACGTCACGCGAATAATAATGTCATGCGACACGCAAATCACATCATGTAATCAATATAAATGTGACGTGAATAGTCATGCTATGATAAATATCCTTCTATACTCTTATTTGTATGTCTATATACCTTATGCAGAGTTGCACACTATAGTTAATGACAGCACATGTGGAATCGAATTGATGGTAGTCTCAGTCTGTGATTAAATGGTTTATAAATTACAATCAATGTTGACTGGAGTTAAATCACGTGATATGGCCCGGTACTTTAGACAGGTGCATTTAAAACCGCAGCCGGAGGGTAAGGGGACTCCCGCACGTGCTCTTCTTACCCTTCACGCTTTCCAATTTCCAAGCCCGGAGCCTATTTTTTTTTGGAGGGGGGGGGACAGTATTATTTGAGCTTTGAGATTCGTGCAGAACGTATTTGAACAATTGAGATGTTCCAAAAAGTCACGCAAAATTTGAGATATCTCAGAGGATGTGAATTCGGAGCCCGGAGCCCGGAGGAAGGGCCGGAGTCTTTTTAAATCAAATCCCAATCTAACTCTGTTCCTCTCCATTAATTCATTAACGGATATCTACCTAATTTCATCTCAATCGTATATTTCGCATTGCCAACGGATGTCCTTCTTTGCAATTTTAACACATAAGATCCTTTATAATTTAGTGATAACTTGCAGATTGGAAATATTATATGTAGTATTTGCTTAATTAATTCAAATTCTCATTTTGAATAGAGCTGTTATAACCTTACTTCTTAGCTTTAGGTCCTGTTCGGTTCACCATTTGAGAATAGATGGTGGGGTTTTTCACTTATTAAGAGTAGTTTTTTTCTTATCCCGTTCGTTTGGGACATGAGCAAAATCAAGTTGGTTTCTGTAAAACAAAAAATGTATGTTGTTCTTTAGTTATATACAGTGTTCTAAATAGCGCGCTATAGTGTTTTTGGACCCTAAACGCTAAGCTATGGCATCAAAATGAACTAATTGAGCTACGGCCGCTATAGCGGTAATAGCGGTCCGCTATAGCACATAGCGTGTAGCACAAATAGCGCGCGCTATGAAATATGGGTTTTTTTTGTGCATTTTTATATGGGTTTTAAATAAAAAAACTCAATTGGGCTTTAACCGTGAGTTTTTTTTTGCAATTAACGTACTATGCTCATTAGTAAATTGAAAAAATCGATAGTTTATGATATTACAATGGATATTTTGAACCATAATTTGGACTTTGTACTGGTTCAATATGAATATTATAATTTTTTAATCAATGGTGTTAATTACTGTTATATGAGATTTTAGATAGTGTTGATATTTAGTACAAATATATAATATATTTTTTGTAAAAGAAAAAATGATATGTGGCATAGCTTCCGCTATAGCTACGCTAGCTATTTGCTATAGTTTTTTTTGTAGCATTCTTGCAATGACGCGATAAACACTATTTAGAATCTTGGTTATATATGAAGATCTATGGTGTGTTTCATAAATCAGCCATGTAATGTAAAAGAAGAAAGAAAATTCATATTTTCTACATCTTACATTGAAGGTTAATAAAATAAAATAAATATCTAAAGATAGTTCATCAACTCTTTTAGTTCTCCTTCGCTCTTCTAATTTTCACTTCTTAAACAAGTAAATTTCTTTAATCTGGACCGATCATCCCATTTGAAGCATGCCCTTAAGTTCAACGAAATCTTTAAAATTTGATGCTCAATATAGGAAAGTGTAATTTAGAAATGGAGAGGAACTAGTGCAGAGCTCTAGCGATACTAACTTAGAGCATCCGCATCGATAAAATTAGAAAGAAATTAAAAGCAAGCCACGTAAACAGAATAGATAATCCCATAAAACATAATATTTGGATCTGAACCATTGAGTCAGATCCATATATTTTAGATCAAACTCAAAGAGTCAAATTTTTTATATTTATTAGAAACAAGGCACTCTTTCTAATTCAGTATTACAAATTTACAACCATTTATCTATGGAATTACTTAAACACTTTCTAACGATACAAGAAGATCTTTGGCAATATATAATAAATAAATAAATAAAAACAAACCAATCCTGTGAAGAAGTCGTGCTTTCATTGACATATATGGACTAATCAATGGGCATGCATGAAACTAATGTAATAATACATCAAACTAACATTCAAAATTTTGACCGACTTATAAACTTTTCTTTAGAATACTAGTCAAGCTTGCGCTTGGCAGTTGGCACCTCATTAAACCCCACTATAAGAATTCGACAGAAATTGATCTTTCAAAGTCGTGAGAAAGAGGTCAAATGTGAAAAAGGGGTGTGGTTTAATAACTTTTAATTTGCCAAAAAAAAATTTCTAAAATTTGGGTCGATGGGATCCATTACAGTCCGATTGGCTTTAAAATCTGTGTGCACAGATATTAAAAAAAACCCACACAGATATTTAAGCAGCTCACACGGATCTTAAAGCAGGTCGAATGGTTATGAAGTCCATCTGACTCATCCGATGGCCATCGAACCCAAACTGCTCTCAGAGATAAGAGGACCAACGGATTTGACCACCTCTGCAAAGACTGTATTCAATGATTTGCATCTAATAATTTTCAGATTTTATGTGATGAAAATACACAGTTACTTAAAAAAACTATGATTTTTTTTTAAAATATCCCGATTGGTAAGTAGATCTCATAGAGAGATAAAAAAATTCCATCTTGTTTCCTATCATTTAACTTTCTAATTCCTAAAAATTAAAAAATGGGTTTTGTTATCCAATTTTTCTCTCATCTCACAAGGTTATCTGAAAAACCAACCAAAAGATGTACTAATTCTCTTCAACACCTCATCAAATTTGTTTCCTCTCTTGCTGTTTGGTAATCTTGCAATTCAGTCCCTGTGTGTCTCTCCAGTAACTTGTTAAATTACGAAAAATATAAAATGGGTTCTGCCGTCCAATTTCTCTCTCATCTCGCAAGGTTATATGAATTATGAAGAATCAACCAAAACTCCAAAAAGAGATTTTTTTTTTTTTTTTAAATTAACCAAACAAGCACTCTTTGTTTGAAAGTTATGAAAATAGGACCCAGATAATTGTCCCCGCACCTCCATCCCCCCTCTATCCCCGCACTAAAAGACAAAAAAGTTCGCACTAAAAGACAAAAAAATCTGGTTCCGTGCAGTATTAACATCTATATGTAATGTATTTACAGTGCATCGAACAAGTATTTAACTCTATTCATTGGAGTATTAATTGTCTGCCCAACAGCGAAACAATATATGTCTCTACAAAATTTTAACAGATTTGTCCCCTCATCCCCGCACTAAAAGACAAAAAAAATAGGTTCCGACATTTGCGTCCCCGCACTAAAAGACAAAAAAAATTAGGTTTCGACATTTGATGTTTAAATTTCGTGCGGTATTTAACTCTATTCGTTAGAGTATTAATAGTGCATCGAAGAAGTATTTAACTCTATTCATTGGAGTATTATCCGTCCGCGTCCAATAGCGACATAATATGTCCCCGCAAAAATGACAAACTAATGTTCCCACGTCCCGCACATCAGTATTTAACTTTAGGAATGTTAGTATTTAACATTATGAATGTTAGTATTTATCTTTAAAGTCAAAAATATTAATCTCTATAATTATAAATAAATTGCATGGATTCTATTTAGCATCCTATATCTTAGTATTTAACTTTATACACATCAGTATTTAACTTGAGGAATGTTAATTTTTAACTTTAGGAGAGTTAGTATTTAAGAGGGGATGAGAATGTAGGGTTCTATATAATTATTCCTAACAATTAGAGATAGTGGTAATAATATCTATCAATCTGTAATTATTGTCCCCGCAACACCATCCCCTCATATCCCCTACTAAAAGACAAAAAAATTAGTTACCGACAATTTGATGGTTTAAATTTCCTGCAGTATTTAACTTCAGTATTTAATGTATTTACTGTGCATTGATCTAGTATTTAACTTCGTTCATTGTAGTATTAACCATTGGTATCCAACAGAAAAAAATATTGTCCCCCCACTAAAAGACAAAAAGTTGGTTAGCATGGGAAATAGTATCCAACTTTTCTTTTCATGACTGCGGGGATGAAAGGGGGATGGGAATGGGGGGTTCCATATAATTATTCATGAAAATAACCTCCACTGATCCACATAATCGGTGTAGCATAAAACAACCTTCCTCCACTGATTCTGTGAATCGGTGGAGCTATTTTTCTATCCAGCTAAAACTGCGCCACAAAAAATCTAACACATAGGCATCCAGTGGATGTGGAGCTCATATGTAAATTTTCAAAAAATAAAATACATGGGGATCCAATATCCATTTTGATTGGTGCCGAACGATATCAATTTTTTTCGTGTAAAAATTAACAAATATAAACCGTTACCGTTTTAAATTCATATCAATTATTTCGATTGTCATTAAGAGAGTAAGAAATATAATCCGTTAATTTTGTTAACACTTGAATTAATGTATTTTATTTTTTAAAATTTATATATGAGCTCCACCGATCCACTGAATCGGTGGAGTCCTATGTGTGAGATTTTTTGTGGTGCAGTTTTAGCCGGGTGGAAAAATAGCTCAACTGATCATGTAGATCAGTGGACAGGATCGGTGGAGCAAGATTGTTTTATGCTAAACTGATCCTATAAATTGGTGGATGTTATTTTCATAATTTTAGACAAAGAGTGCTTGTTTAGTTAATTTTTTTTTTTAAATCAGTTCCATTTGAAAAAAAAAATTACCAAAAGATGTACTAATTCTCTTCAACACCTCAACAAAATTGTTTCCTCTCTTGCTTTTTGGTAATCTTGCCATTCAGTCCCTGCATGTGCATCTCTCGGAAATAAATCTGCTGTGATTCGAAAAGAATTGCAGGACCCTGTGATTCTAAATCCACCCTTTCATTTTTTTTAAATTCACGAATCTCAAAAACACTTCTTTTTATGCACGAATCTCTAAACAGATAAATGAATGGATTTGGAATAGCAGGGTCCTGTGATTCCAAAGAATCACAGCAGATTTGTATCCGTATCTCTCTAGTAACCGTAATTCAAACCCACAACTAGTAGAAAGTAGAAACCCACTATGCACGCAAACAAATCCTTTTCCCAATGTCTACAAGTCAATTTCCATTAAACAAAACTCAGTCAACACTATTTATATATCTCTCTCTGCCTTGCCACTAGTCCAATTCTCAATCCCTAGTTTATAATTTATGAACAAATTAGTCTCCTTTCCTTTTCAATTTCCTAGATCCAACTTATAAAAAAGATTCATTATCTCCTTCTCTGTAATCCTCATTCCATCTCTTCTCTTATGGCTTCTAAACTATCACCAGTGGTACCTCTCATGGTGGTACTTCTATGTCTCCAATCTCTTGGTACGAAAGCATCTGTGCACGATTATAAAGGTCAGAAATTCTCCAGCAGTGGAAATGCATTTGCTCTCCATGGAGGTAGTGAAGGTCTCTTTGCCTCGCGTCTTTTTTACAACTCGTCTGATCCAAATGCCGCCGGTTCTTTCATTCGGTACAACTGTTAATTAAAACTTGATGTGTATTTCCTCTATGCTTTTTTTTATGGTTACATTTTTGGTAATTTTACAAAGCTCGTCTTCTTAAAAAAAAAAAAATACCTTTCCATCTCAAAAGAACCTCTTGAATTAGGAGCAACATATTTGCTATTTGTATAAAAGCGATTATGTTGTTGTATCTATTTCACAATTCTTGTTTGCCGCCTTGATCATATTTTAAATAAAATCAGGTTTGAGAAGATCACTTTCAAGAGGTCCAACGAATCTGCAGCACTCAACAAATCTTCCTCTGTTCATGCCATCATGTTCGAAATTCTCGACCGCGACACTCTTGGTGGTTCAGCTTATGGTGGTGAAAAAGCTATCTGCTGCACACCCGACTTGTCAATACTTGGTGCTTGCACTGAGGGAACCATCATCTACCACTCCTCTAACCACTCCAACAACTGGCCTCAACTCCTCACTGCAACATTTAAACCCGGTGAGACAGAGGCAAATCTCCCATCTGAAACAATCAGAATTGTTCAGACCGGCATGTACAACTTGTACTTTATTTATTGCGATCCGAATTTAGAAGGGGTTTTGATAGAGGGGAAAACCATATGGAAAAACCCGTCGGGTTACCTCCCTGGAAGGATGGCGCCTCTAATGATGTTTTACGGACTTATTTCTCTAGCATTTGTGGCTTTGGGGGCATATTGGTTTTACCAGTACTCCTTGTTCTGGCGTGAGGTGATGCCGTTGCAGAATTGTATTACTCTTGTCATAACTCTTGGCATGCTTGAGACCACTTTGTGGTACTTTGACTTTGCAGAGTTCAATATGACTGGTATTAGACCTGCTGGGACTACGTTTTGGGCGGCTACTTTTGGCACAGTCCGAAAGACAGTTTCACGAGTTCTGATACTTTTAGTTTCTATGGGTTTTGGAGTTGTCAAACCGACTCTTGGTGGTATCACCAGTAAGGTATTGCTGCTCGGTGGGACGTTCTTTTTTGCATCAGAGGTTTTGGAGGTGGTGGAAAATGTGGGGGCTGTCAGCGACCAATCGACCAAGGCCAAGCTGTTATTTGTTCTTCCTGTGGCAATGATGGATGCTCTCTTTATCATTTGGATCTTCACCTCACTTTCACGGACTTTGAATAAGCTCCAGGTCTTAATCTGTTTTTTCTGATAATTTGAAATATACAACAAAGGCCTGTTTACCAGTAGCAATAGCAATTCTGTAATTGTGCCCCCTGGCCAGCATATATGGTACCAGTGTCCATCCTAAGCAATGAAATTTCTTATTTTGTTTCCAAATATGATTTCAATTTCAGTACTTTTCTTTTACTCATACTGTATAGTATCTCTAACCAAGATATTAGGCCATTGGTGTCAGTCCTGTAATTCTACAAGTTCTTTTTGTCATATTAAAACCACATTTTACAAAACTAGAATGAACTTCTTGTATTATAGCCTGTAGTAGAATAGAAATGTCTTTTGGTTTATTGTAATTTTGTTGAACTAATAATATATTTAGTTTACTTAACTTTTCATGAAGAACTATGCTGAAAATGTAATTTTTTTTCTAATAGGCACGGAGAATGACAGCCAAATTAGAGATGTATAGGAAGTTCGCCACTGCTCTTGTAGCAGCCACAGTTGTATCCCTCGGCTGGATTGGTTTTGAGGCAAGCCATTTTTACTGTTTTCTTAAAAACTTCTTTTGCATTAAGTTTTCGCTATGTTGTCTCCTCTATTAGGTGATAACTTCAAGTAGATTGGTAACTGCTTATGTTTAGTGCATCAATCAATTTTAATGCATCTCTGTACTATTAACACCTAAAAATTAGCTAGCTAGTTCTATTTCTGTTCATTACTATTTTGATATATATAGTAAATTAACACAGTTTTACTTTTCTCCCATAGATATATTTCAGGACAACTGATATATACAATGAGAAGTGGCAAACCACATGGGTTATTCCTGCACTATGGCAAGTCATCTCGTTTTCAGTTCTCTGTGTCATTTGTAGCCTGTGGGCCCCATCACAGAACTCCACAAGGTAAAAGGAAAATAAAAATTATTTCTTGTTATCAATAATTGCTTACCATTATTATGCTCATGTTGAGAAACTGATAGTGCAGTGTAGTGAAAAACTGACCCACAAAACCGAGAATCTGTACCTGAGAATTTGTGGTGATGGGGCCGACTCATATTAATATCAGTTAGGTCACCTTACCAAGTCCAACAGTTCTGGACTGATAAATAAATGAAAAAAAATGTAATTCTTTCTGAAGTAGGAAAAAAATTATTGCTAACTGTAGCAATATGCATATGAGATTATAATATATCATATCAGTTTTAATTTTAACTGGCTGTCAGTTTTTGACAATGCTGGAAATTAACATCTCACATTTTTTCTAAACTTCGTTATAAATTAGGTTTGCGTACTCAGAAGATGGATATGAGGATTTCGACTACGAGGAGTTGCACTCACCTGCTAGACATGGATCATTTAGTTTTAGAGAAAATTGGAGCTACTCAATGTCACCAGACACTAAGGTCATTCTCAGAAGTGACTCGATAATTTATAAGGTTACTGATTTGGACGAAGAGGATAAAAGAGAGTAGCCTGGTTCTTCTGGGCTGTTTGATAAAAGTTGCATCTGATTGTCAAAAATTGATAGCAATATCTGGCAGTAATTGCTGATTGTGTTCTACCAGCAATGTGTAAAGCTTTTAGTATAGAAAAGAAAAGAAAGTTTAAAGTTGGAACCAATGAGCATGTAGTTTACGTAGTTTTTAACTTGTTGTCAATATCTTGCATTTGTATCAATTTCTGTAGATATCATTTGGTTTGGTTTTGATTTATAAAGGAACTCCATCTCTGGGGTCTCCCTCCGGTGTCTCAGTCAGTACCTATCCAGCAGCACAGCCCTCGTTCATTTCTCAGTTGAACAGCACAAACAAACAATGCACTTAGCTCGAGACAAAACCAGGAATTTGTAAGGGCATGTTCGGTTGTGCAGGAATGGGGTCCCGAGTTCCGACCTCCTTTAATCTTGTCCTATTTCTGACCATCAGAGTTCAGAACCCACTGTATATTCATTTGAACACCCAGATGCTATATATTTACATAAAGAATGGAAATCAAAACAAAAGGCTTCAGAATTGGTCGCACCAAGCAAAAGTGGTTCCGTTTTGAAAGCTTACACAGATGAGAACTTTTTCATCCATGCTTTTTAGTTAATTTATTATTCCAAAGCTTGTACAGCTTTCAAATTGGTTTTGACTCTTTTTTAATTTCAAGCATAAAAGGAAACTTAAAGTAACTGTATATATACCAGTAATCTATATATTACAATTCTCAGTGTTAGAGAGTATTTTGTAATTTGTACAAGTGCTGTACTTCCAGAATAAGCTGGGATTGTTGTTTAATAGACCACGTGCTATAAAAGCACTTGACACAGATATTGTTCATATAAAAGTTCATATCCCAAAGAATGGAACAGGCTTTCTCAAAATATTTTCAGTCAATTATTAACTATTTATCGGATATTTGTATAAATATTTTCTGGTGAAAAGTTCATAAATTTCATATTGAACTATGTCCAGTCTCCTACATAGTGAAAAATCATAACACTGGCTACATAGAAATCATGGGTATCTATTTCATTTTCACTCTATTGAATCCAATGCACATAAAGGATGCAAATCAAAGTCGCACTCGTTACAATGGTACGACCACCGCTCACACGACAGCTCACATTCATAACAACAATAGCCTTCACCAGAATCCAATCTGGTAAGTATTAATTCATGCTCCTCATGCAGCTCATGTTGTAGTTTATTGGGTATCATTGAGGCAATTTTGTCGATCAGATCAAATGCAAGATTATCCATGGTTCCGTTTTCTTCTCCCTTTGTAGCTAATTCCTTGAAATTTACCTCACTTCGCCGTAAAGACATTTTCAACTCCTCAATTCTTTCATCTGTAAATGGGAATGCATCGGCACCATATGTCAGTAGCAGTTTTTTTCCATCCTTCGAGACAGTTTTTCCGTCAGGACCAATGACAACAAGAGAAGGAATAGACTTAATTTTTAAAGTATTTTTTAACAAACTATTTCTTGAATCTTCAAAGAGAAGTCCAAGCCAAGGCATGGATGAGAAGAAGTTTTCATAGGAGCTTTGGTCTCGGTCGCTCGAGATAAAGACTATCTCGAATGGAGATTGTTTGTATTTAATTTCATCATAATAACTGATTAACTTTGATTGGAACTCACGACATGGTCGGCTCCACTCTGCAGAGAAGTAGAGAAGTACAGTCTTTCCGACAAGATCCAACACAGGTACCTATAATTATGCAAAACCAAAAAATACATATATTAGTTTAGCTTCTTACTACTACTAGGAAAACCTTGCTCTGTATATAATTGTCAGCATATCATAAACAACCGAAAAAAAAATACATATATAATTTTGATACCTTTCTCCTATCTTTACCCACAACATAATCGAGCTTGCCGGAACTAAGAAGAGACTTGATCGTCTGCAATTCCATTTTGGTCCTCTCGACCTCGTCTATAATCATTAATTTCTCCTTTGAAAATGGGAACCACTGCACCGCATCTAGTCCGTAATTTTCTATAATCTCAGTCGCATTAGGGTTCAATGTCTTCCCATCCGATCCAATCATTACTAATTTAGGAAAATTGCTGACTTCAAAGTACTCAATTAGGTATTCTATGCTCTTGTCCTTCAATGGAACAGTTAACCATGGCATAGTCGAAAAGCTTTCATGGAAGGTTGATCTCTCTTCGTCTGATGGCACCAATATTATTTCAAATGTTTCATCTTTCTCCTTGAGTTTTTCATGCAACTGTGATAGAGTTGAAGTGAATTGATTGCTAGAACTGTGACCAAAGTACAAACCCACAACATGTCCTTCAAGTTCACCAACAGGAACCTAATTACGAAAATAAATCATCCGGCGAAAATACAAAGGAAAGCTTAAGAATCAATTCATTATGAATAGTTGAAAGTCATTAATGTAAGTGACTAAGTTATTCAAAAAAAAAAAAAAATAAGCATCTTAAGTACCTTATTTCCCTTGCTTGACAGCACATAATCTCGCTCAGGAGAAACAAGCAAGCTCTTAAGGGTCTGATTCATTTTCACTGTTTCCTCCTCATCTTTCAGCTCTTTAACTCTCTCTAGTGTAAATGGATATGCTCTAATACCATACTCTACCACAAGTTCAGCCGCCTCATTCGAAACCAAGCGCCCGTTCTTCCCATCGAGAATAATGAGCGTTGGAATTCCGGTGATTTTAAATAATTCACTTAACCGTTGACGGGTTTCCCAATCTGAAAACGGGATGGCAGGCCATGGCATCCTTGAGAAATATTCATTAAATTTTTCTTCGGTCCAATCAAGGGGAATGAGCACAATGTTGAAGCCTTTGTTGTCTGAGATTAGGGCATTGTAAACTTTAGTTAGTTGAGAATTGAAGCTCTTGCAATGGGGGCACCATGATGCAGAGAAGTAGAGACCGAGGATTGATGTATTGAGATCCGATAATTTCAACTGTAATTGCATATATGGTTGTCAGGGATGTCAATAGTACAGATCCTAGTATGGATATACAATTATACATTTGATACCGCAGGAACATAATTGTTTTGTTTATAACTGAAAAAAAAAATACAATCTGAAGTTCTTTTTGCTACAATTAATAATTCAGACATCATCTCCTATCTAGACTAAACTATGCATAGCTTTCTCTTTTCCTTCTAACCATGTAAACTGACAAATTTCCTAGAATTGCTTGGTTGATTATTATACTCCAATTAGTCATCTGGAAAGAACTATTAACGGACATGTTCTCTTTGGAAAGGGGAGGTAGCACCATTGGCTAGGAAAAAGTTCTAGGACATCTGTATCCAAAGGTCGAGAGCTTCTATGAAGGTTTTCAAAAAAAAAAAAAGAAAAAAAAAAAGACATGTTCTCTTTGGCAGAAATTTTGTTAAGTGGAAGTCACGCATGTTGCAATTTAGAATTTTGTTCAAACATATTGAACTTGTGACCAGATTTTTTTGCTGTAAACTATTTGAACAGCAGAAGATGTTTTTCGTATTCGCCAAATACAACTTAATGAACAAAATCAATTGCGCTATGTTATTATCAAGAAGAAAACAATCTAGGCTATGTGATCATTACTTTTCTGCTTTGAACAAAAAATTCTTACCTCATCTCCATTGTTAAAAACAAGATAATCACGCGTATCTCCAGACAGGATCGATATAATGTTGTAAAACTCACTGGCCTCATCTCCTGCCATTAACTCCTCTGTTTTCCCAGTAGTATATTCTCTAGCCTTTTCTTACAGATCAATTGGGAAGAGTTGCTACGAAGACGAGGAGGAAAAGAAGAAAGAAGATACTTTGTTACAGGGAACTTGACTTTGTAAATATAGATCAATATAACAGAGGTGCCAGCTGCTGTAAGCCTCGCATGTCTTACAAATGTGATTGCATCAACGATACAAGAAATTAATAAATATAACAATTATTAGAATTTGGGAGACCACTAAAGAATTGTTCCAAAAGGGACATGCAACCAATTATATGGATTTACCATAATAATACTCAATAAAGTGGCCTGCTAATGATCTTCCAACGAATTCTTACGGGCCTCACCTGCTTCTAGCAATATGAATTGGGAACGGTTCGATGAACATCAGATCAAATTCGTTTTTGGTCAAAGTCATTCAACCGACATCAATATTTGCACAAACAAATTTAAAATTTGTGTGGATCAAGTGAGCACGATTTTTTATGCTAATTAGACTGCAGATCTTATGCTCATACAGCCCCCTCGACTCTTTAGAAATTGGCTAAATCTTGTTAGAAATGTACTAACATGTCAGACTATTTTGGGCTTAAATTAATAGTTAATTTAATAAAGTTATAATGTTGATTAATTTTTATTGGCCCTTAGGTCCGAAATCTCTGCTCCGAATCTAATATGATTTGATTCAATATATTTGGATATAATTTTTGAAGAGGCTCAAACGAACTGGTGTATGTTGTTTATAAATATACATCAACATTTCATTTTTCTATTGGTCCTTTTAATTAGAATTTGTATCTATTCTGAAACTGGGAGAGAGAAAGGAAGAGAAACAGAAGGGGCTGTCAGTTCGGTACTAGTTCTCAATTGATACTGGTGGATACGAATTTGTTGTTGCTGGTGCGTAGATCTGACACGGAGAAGGAAGAGAAGAACTGACTGCTCCTACGATTAAACGAAGATATCCGCTGCGTGCTTAGTAGGAAAATTTATATTAATCTTGAAATAAGTTTTATACATTAATTATAATTTTTGGATAGTTAACAAATTATAAACTGATTTGAATTGTTGTACATAACCTACCGAATCCCTCTTGTTAAATATAGTACTAATTATTATGCTATTTAACAAATAAAATATTAACTTGCTATCTTCAAATGACGACTCCTGACAATGTGAAGTCTAATTTATGTGAATTGTATATGAAAGCGTTCTCCTAGACACCAAAAGAGCCTCTCTCTCTCTCTCTCTGTTTTTTTTTTTGCTTGTGAGTTAAATAAAAGTGGTAATTCAGGACAAGAAAATGTGAGCATAATATATTTAAAATGTCAATCTAGATAATATCCATGAGTGTCGATTTAGATAAGTAAATTCCAATACGGGTTGATTTAATTCAGCTGATTATTCACTAATTAAACAAACTTAAAATAAAGCTACGCACGATGCTGAAATTAATAGCTCAAAAGAACCAATAAAAAAACAAGAATAACGATAATTAAAGATGAATTTCGTCAAGGAGGCAAAAAAATAGTGAATTGAGTTCAAATCTATAACTAATCGAATACTGAATATAAAACAACTTGTGATTTCCAATACTCTAACTTCTAATTTTCAAGATTTCCAATACTCTAACTTCTAATTTTCAATACTCTTAACTTCTAATCCTACTACCAATTAATCATAATATTTTTTTTTATTTTGATATGTGTTGATTATATATTATCCTTCTTTAAGTAAATACCCTGGTAAGAGGACCCTTTTTTTTTTCTGGAAAACATTCAACAAATTAGAACAATTTAAAGAAAAAAAAATAAAGAAGAACCAGATGGAGCATTTTTTTTTTTTCTTCAGAAAAAAAAAAAAACACACACACACAATTCCTTGTCCGAAAGCGGAAAACAGCATGAGAAAAAAAAAATGAAAACAACTGAATTCCAATTTTGTAATATAAATTTAACCGAAAGCCTTGTTCTGTAGCAGAGCTCTCATAGGCCACCCACTGATCAGAATCCAAATCAATTCGTTTCAAGTCTATAACACATAATACAAAATATGTGTAAATATGACGAAAAAAAAATGAGATAATGGTCCGCACACCTTCTTTTGAATTCAGCTGAGTCTTTTTCCCCTTTCTTTTTTTTTTTTCTGGAAACCAGCTGAGTCTTTCCTCCTTTTTTTCTCTTCTAAAACCGAGTCTTTTCCAATGGCCCTGATTTGGTTTATCATGAATTTTTTCATAAAAATAATTTCTCTGTTTAATCAAACTTCATGCACCCAAACTTCCAATCTGATTTCATAATTTACCGGGCCAACATCAATTGACAAGTTATAATAAAGAGTTCATGTCAATTATCATTGATTAAAGTCCAGTTTTGTTACCAATCCATGCTTTTAAGCCCGTTCATTTAGCCCAAAGAGGCTGCCTACTGAATTTATTTTTTGCTAGTACTATCCCATTCTTGTCTTGGTACAGAGACCACTTTATTTTACACCTCAAATCATAATCAGAAAATTTTCTTTATTCTAAAACACAATTTGAGAAAGCATGAGTCAGACATTTTTGTGCAAATCTATGTTGAGCAATTTTGGTCCAACACGGGGTCGTTTTCAAGTCAGCGTAAGTAATGGATGTGTGTCACTTTCATAATCACAATTAAATGGAATATGCTAGCATCTTTTTTTTCCAAATAAGGGCACATAAATGCAGCATATCCCCTTATACTGAGAAAGAAAAGCTATATCTGCGTAAGCATCGTCATATGAGATGTGATGAACTTGTGATCTAAAAAGTGAACTAGACTTGGCGTATCATATTCTTTAACTTTACAGATAATGAATCCATGTAAATGGATTTTCACTATTTGCAATGGTCATTGATTCAGTTCGCTGTACCGGTACATTTGCAACAAATGGTTTCTGCTCAGTAAGTTATTATATAGATTATAGGCTGCCAAAAGTTTAATATACTGAACCAGTACTGTATCACACTGGTATTATATCAGTACAGTAATTTCTTCTGGGTCTAGTTTTGTTTTAAATTTATTTTCACCCTAGGTTTATTTCTCGGTACTCCTCTTCACTGGGAGAATATGATACCTGACCAGAAGCAGTACCACTAACCAGATATATTCCAAGTTTGTAATTTTGATGATTTAATTAGCTTTTGTTATTGTTTGCAGTTGTTCTATTATTCTATAACTAATTGTTCATTTTATGTACTCATGCCTCCAGCTCATCTAGACATCAATGATAGTGAAGTTTGAGAATCATTCTATACAAACTGTTCAAAACTTCAAATGTTGAATAGTCTAAATAGGTCAGCAGATTTGAATTTAATTGTAGGTTTATATTTATTTATGTACTAATTTAATTTGCTGTTGATATTTCTGTTTGGTTCATTTCTCATTGTTATTTTGATCTTTTGACTAGCCGATAAAACTATGAATTCTACAGAATTAAGATTGAGGGGCTTTATTACAAAACTTAATGCATACATCACCTTACTTTCTTGAAAGAATTAATTAAATTGGGTTTGATTAGGGAATTAGTTAAAATGACATTAGCAGATGCTCGCTATTGTACTAGCGGCACCTCATCACTTAATATAAGATATTTGATGGCTTTAGTATAATTTACTGTATGTTAAGAGAATAAACTAAAAATGCTTGCGGCATATGCCAATGTTAATTTCATGAGATGCCATACATTATGGTCCTCATATTTTTGTGATAATGACTGAAAATGTATAAAATTTAATGATAAGGTTGTGAAGCAGTTGAGGTACATTTTTCTCCTGAGTGAGGTACCATTATTAATAAATATATCAGATCTGAGTCTCATGTATATATTTTTGCTCATGGATTATCGTACCAGTACCTCACATGTCAGTACTAAACCTGTCTGGAAAGGTAAGGAAAACCTTTGGATCAGAAAGAAATAGATACTGTAAAATTGTCAGTACCGAATTGGTACAGGTTCAGTGCTAGCCTGTTTGTACTGATACATTAACAATATGTAATTAGGTTTAAATAGAATTGTGACATTCATCGATATAATTAGGTTTAATACACGTGAATTTGACGTGATATGTAATTAAAAAATTGCAAAAATAAACAATGTGTCTCATCAGTTCGATTATTTTTCAACTTTAAATTCACTATTTGACTGAACTCAATGTTTCATAGCATAATTACATATTCATAGAATAAATGATCCATGAATCAAGGAAAGTATAGAAACTCTCTACTCAAATTAATAATTGTACAAACATCGTATATATTCAGCACACATCTCATCCTTACATTATTTCCTCCTAATAGTCAGGATTTTAGTAAACAGCAAAATTAAACAATACACAAATGGTAAAAGTAAAACTAAAAGTGACATTAAAATTAAGTTATAGCTACAAGCTTTTTGGCAAGGTCAGACATCTTGCCTCTCTACTGTATGAACTAGTAATTAATCGACAATAAATAAATATATCTACACCACTGATCATAGAATGGGAATCGGCGAGGCGGGTTTAAAAGAGTGGAGCCAGTCTGACTCAGAGTCGGGCAACTCAAGTGGCGGCAAAGAGAAATGCCCGTATGTGGAGCTCCCTTTCCTCAGCTCCTGCATGGTCATGAGAGCTGCGACCGTGTTTCTAAATATGCTCTGCTCGGCCATGATTAGTGCTTCTCTTTCCTTCCGCTCAGCGGGGCCCGCTGAAGCAGGGAATACTGCCTCCATCATGGACTCACAGTCCTTGACGAGTTTTGAGATGAGCTCAGTTGTGAAGAATGGCTGCTTTAGTACTTGTTCTATAAATGGTAATCTCAGGAGGCAACCGGTATGCTTGTCGTACTTCTTCAAGATCTTGGCAAGACCTGAGTGATGTAGGATGTGTATTAGAAATGATCGATACAACTATGTGAAGTGAATGGTATGGTATGGTATGGTATTATTATTATATTGGAAATGATTGGTTAGTTAGCCCCAGAAGTTTTTGTGCACCGGATTTCGGTACCAATTATCTATCAGGTATTCAGGTCCAGTGCTGGAATATCCAGACTTGGTACAAGACCAACATCAAGTCTGGCTAGTATACAATACATATACGCTGCATTGGATACAGGAACGAACATACTGGTATAGTAGCCAGATCTCATTTCGCAATCTTTAGTAGGAAGTTATTGCCTGGTACCGCAAACTACTCATTTTGCTATTTAGGCCAATAATTAAATCTTGTATACAGGTTCAATATTTTCATACTTCTATAAACAAGGAATTAAAGGTAGGATTAGAGAAAAACTATGACACACTAATTTACAATTTTGGTATCAAGTATATTATGATATAATAGACTTCAAAATTAAGTTAATTAAGTTCAAATGTCACTGTTTTGAACTTCGTTGTAGTAAAAGTAATGAAAATTATAATTATTAGCAAAGTTTTAAACAGTGGAGTGCCTGTGTAATTGATGCTGCTGTAATTAAGCAGTAGAACCATTTCACCATGAAAGTTCACTATATCTTTTCGTATGCTAGCTATCTCCGCTGCATACTCTGCCTCTGACGGGCGGGTACCCTCTGGCCCGTTGGCATCAATTGCTTCCTTTAACCTCTCTTGTAACTCCTAAATATCAATACACATAAAAGGGGATAAGAATACTTCCTTACTGTATCAACAAGTTGTCTCTTTTCTTAAAAATAAAATAAAAGATAGTACGTTTATGAATGCCAGTTCAAATAATATATCGAACTCAAAATGTATACCAGAAAGATAAAAGAAGTGAGTGCATATGTTTTCATGTATGATTAGAAGGTACTAGGTAGCTAAATCAAATAGAACGATTGACTCGGTAATTAATTAATTGTACCAATCAGCTGGACCAAAATGAAAAAGAGTTGTCTTAATTATAAGTACCGATTACCCATCATGAAACCTGTTTAGAAATAAAATATCTAATACAATATGAATACAAACTACATGATTTGGTTTGCGTACTACTCACTTTTTGCCTGATAACGAACTCTTCTTCCTGCTCAAGGAAAAATGTATTGAACTTGTCAATCTCCGAATTCAACAGTTGTATGAACGCAGCCTCCGCCTGAGGTGAAGGATTGTCAGGCGAGATATCCCGTAGCAGTTTCTTTAAATCTTTGTAGGAGAGAAATTTGTCTCTCCATTCAGGAAAACTCTCTTCTATCTGACTCTTCAATCTCTTTCCAAATTTCATTCCTCTCTCTCTCTAAAGATCTATAGGTGGAGAGTAAGTAGGTAGTGGGTGTCGGTAGTATAGTATAGATTTGTAATAAAGGTTAACATGAGTCGGGAAGGGTATTATAGGGTAGGGGTGAAAGGCATGGAGAAGGTTGACAGAGAGAGAGGGGGGGGAGGTGAGGGGTTATGGAATATGTGAGAGCATATGCTAAGCGTGTATAATTAAGAAGGGATGGAAGGAGAGAGAGAAGGGTTTGGATCCTCTCCATTGTAGAACTTTATTCAAGAATGTGAGACAGATTTAGACTTTCTATTTAAAATTGGACGGTTGAGATCAAATTCACCGGATAGGATGGGCAGATAAGAAAAGTTTATTATGACCGTCAAATATGAAACTTACGAGTCAGATCAATTAATGATTCTCCAACGGAGTGTGTATAATTGAAGAGTAAACATTTAGTTTCTTGGACTTGAGAGTATAAGTCTATAAGAGCATATTCCGAGTAAATGAAGAAACAGTGGTCGCCTAACGACTTTTCATTCGCTTTTATTACTTGAATCGACGGATCTCCATTTCCATGGAAAATGGAGACATCCTTGTCCTTATTTTCTGTGTAGATGAATATTCAACAAAAATATGGATGAAACTAAATTTACTTTGCCTCCATTACAATAGCACAATTAATTAAGCAACTATCCAGAATGCCACGAAATAAGATAAAATGATCGAAACAGAAAGTAAAGACGAAAAAAGAAGAATTTATGAGATTTGAACTCTAAACAAAAATCACGCGTAAAGAATTGATATTTTATAGGAAATAAATTATATCAGTAAAAGAATCTCTCAATCTTTGTCATCATTTTTTTTAGCTGACTAAAGTATTAATGAGCGAAAAAACAATTGTTTTTGGAAATCACTCACCAGTAAATTTCTTCCGTATCTTATCGATATGATCTATATTTATTTATTTAGGACCCAGATAACTGTTTCCGCACCTCCATCTCCCCCCTAGCCCCGCACTAAAAGACAAAAAGTCTGGTTCCGCGTAGTATTTAATATTTATCTGTAGTGTATTTACAGTGCATCGAATAAGTATTTAACTCTATTCATTGAAGTATTAATTGTATGTCCAACAGCGAAACAATATATGTCCTCACAAAAAATTAACATATCTGTCCCCGCATCCCCGCACTAAAAGACAAAAAAAATTAGGTTCCGACATTTGATGGTTTAAATTTCCTACAGTATTTAACTTCAATCTTTAGTGTATTAATAGTGCATCGTACAAGTATTTAACTCTATTCATTGGAGTATTTAACCATCCACGTCCAACAGCGACACAATCTTTGTCTCCCCAAAAAATGACAAAATAATTTAGTATCGCCCCGCACATCAGTATTTAACATTATAAACGTGAGTATTTATCTTTAAAGTCAAAAGTATTAATCTCTAAAATTATAAATAGTTACATGGATTCTATTTAGCATCATATATCTTAGTATTTAACTTTATGCACATCAGTATTTAACTTTAGGAATGTTAGTATTTAATTTTAGGAGAGTTATTATTTGGGGGGGGGGGGTTGAGAATGGGGGGTTCTATATAATTATTCTTAACAATTAGAGATAGTGGTAATAATGTCTAACATATATTAGTATCAATCTGTAAATATTGTTCCCGCACCACCATCTCCCCATATCCCCTTACTAAAAGACAAAAAAAATTAGCTACCGACAATTTGATAGTTTAAATTTCCTGCAGTATTTAACTTCAGTCTTTAGTGTATTTACCGTTCATCGATCTAGTATTTAACTTCGTTTATTGTAGTATTAACCATTGGCGTCCAACAACGAAAAATGTTGTCCCCCTATATACCCCCACTAAAAGACAAAAAAAATTAATTAGGTAGCGACTTTCCTTTTTTGGAGGCTACAGGGATGAAGGGAGATGGGAATGGGGGGTCTATATAATTATTCATTTATTTATTAGTATCATGTAATTATTTTGTTATTTTTCTTTCATAATTTTGTTAGGAGTTCGATAACAATGGTAATTAATCCAGTCAATTAATTAAGCATTTCATAAATCTTTTTAATGAATCATTCTTCATCAAATTTGATTTTGATCGACAAAATTCAATTTTAAATCTATTTCATTTAATTTTATTTCATTAAACTCTATTAAATTTTTACTAATCTCATTCTGAATAGGATAAGTTTCCTATATAATATTAGTAAACTATTCAAATAATTACTGTACACTTTTTGTAAATAGATAATAGCTATCACTATAATATATCATTTCCTCATAATTTATTCCATCTTTCTTTGCTCTACAAATTAAGAAATACATTTTATAGACCCTATATTAAACAAACCTACATCTGAACCAATTGACTTTCCTAAAGCTATAAAAATCAACAGAATTCTCATTGAAACGGATATTTCCATTTTGAAGAAATGGAGAGGCAAGCATGGTTTTTCCCTCAAGTTATGGGGATTGGGGAGGCGGTGAGACATCATATTGTCGGGTGAAGGAATGATTCGAAGAATCTTCTCCAGGTTACTGCTCAAGGATGACCCCACACAAACCTTAAATTACAATTATCAGACTGTTTCTTTTTGTTGGGATAATTTATGATATTCTGGTGGGTAGGCACACATTGTTAAAAACAAATTAAAAATAAATAAATAACTTCGACAAAGTTGTATCCCAATTTGATCTTATGCACCAAGTAAAAAGGAGTAGATAAACAGTAAATGAATACGTGTAAAAAATCTAACAATTATCAAGTTAATTAGCATATAATTTTTAACTATATAAACTTTGTGGTTATTAAGTGTAGCCTGTTGAAATATGAATAATAAAAATTGATGTGTAACTGATATTGATCAACTACGCTATGCTTTTGTTATCCACATGCAAAAACTTGAAAAATAATACTTATTAATAGCTCCAGGTAGAGGAAAATATGAAAAAAAATCATCCTCCTTATAAAATAAAATTACAAAATATTTATTTAGCCTTCCATTTTTAATATTTTAATATTTTGTCAGATATAAAAAATGATTACGGCTGAGAGTAATCCGATTCTGACAGTATCACTATTACTGACGGGAGTATTCGTGACGATACCGACAGTAAAAAAACACATATTCTTGTAGTATTTTGTAATGCGATCATAAGCAACTGTTTGAATAAGACTATGAAGTTTGATCATTCCTAGAACAATTTTTTGTAATGAAATGTGTAACGTAATATCAATAATTGAACAATTTTAAGTTTTTAACCTATATAACATTTTATTTGCGAATATTATGTGACTCACGAAGAGGGTCGCTTGACAATAGTTATGCTTAATTTTATTAAAAATTACTTTTCAAATTCAAATAAAAGACTTATGAAACTATAAAATCAGTCTGCTAGTATGTTATCCAAAATTTCTATTTATACCATATTCAAAAAGAAAAATAAATCAATAATCACTCTTTCTACAGAATTCAATTTCTACTACATCCGCCGGCAGGCCACAAGGGGGGTCCGCCAATTGAATCAGCGGACCCTCTTTTGTTTTTTTAACAGAAATTCATCTAAATTTAGAGAAAAAAGGGGGGGGATCCACTAATTGAATTGGCGGACCACTCCTTTTGGATTCGCTAATTCAATTGGCGGACGTAGTAGAAATTGAATTCTGAGAAAAAAAAAATGATTGTTTGGTATATTTTTTTTTAATATGGTATAATAAAAATTTCGGATATGTGATTGTACAATTTTATAAAACATAGCACGTGGTCAATATTCAATCTTCTGTTGGAATGTCCAAATTATAAATTAACAAAGTAAATGTAAGAATTGCAAATCTAGCATAGACAAATTAAATATATCTCGTTTTTTAAGGAAAAAAAAATACAAATTCGATTTCTACAAGAAAACATCTAAAAAAATAAATGTCTAAGTTCATAGAAACCCTCATTTCAAGAAAAAATAAATAAACTGTAGCTGTACAAACAAAAAACAGTTAGATAAAATGCAAACCGGTAGAACATGCACAAATCAAAATTATATGATAAATTTAACAAACAATTATCTTTGGACTCGATCACCTTAAAACATCATCCATATTAGTCATGCACATTTAAGAATATTATAATTAGTTATACTGGAACGTAGACTTTAAGTAAATCAAAATAAATACAGGTCTATTTTATTTCAAACAATTATCGATTGCTGTCTTTGCCTCTTTGGGTATTCACCTTAAAGAAAAAAGAAAAGAAGTCGCTCATCATCCTCTCATCAAAAAAAGAGAGAAAAAAATCGCCCATCATCCTGTAGTTCTAAATTTGTAGAAACAGATAAATAATATAACAAATTTATATTACAGCAAAATAAAACCTTAAACAAATGAAAACTTTGGTGAAGCTCTTGAATCGGACAAAAATCAACCAGTTTGCAATCAGGAGTGGATGCAGAATTTCTATCAAGAGGATAGAATCGGATTCAAATAACTTATTGGGTTCAAATTCATTAGCTAATTGGATACAATTCGACATAACAATCAAATAACAAAAAACATAAATTACTTGAAGAAATCAACAATTAAACATCATAATAAACAATCAATAATTCAACATCATAATAAAGAATCAACATAACAAAAAACATAAATTACTTGAAGGTCAACAATTCAACATAATAAAAAAAAATCAACAATCTAACATCATAATAAACAATCAACATAACAAAAGACAACAAAAATAATACTCTTACATAGTAAAAAAAACAACACTTCTAATATCCTTTTACATATTAAAAAACATTAAAAAAAGTAATACTAGATAGTACATAATCGAGTTGATGAAACAAGCTTTCCTCAACGGGTCTTCATGTTTTTAAATATTTCCATAATTCTTTCATTGCTCACACTCTTAAACAAATCCTTCTGAATGTAAGTAATCAAACAATCGTTCATCCACTGATCTCCCATGCTACTTCTCATGCTGATTTTCACTAAATTCATTGACAAAAATACCCTTTTGACACTAGCCGTAGCTACCGGCAATATCAATCCCAATTTCACTAATTTGTAAACCAAAGAATGAACAATGTGCCTATTTGTTTTTTCAATTTTTCTTAAAAAGTTCAAGTATGATGCTTACCTTAAAAAAAACTCTATCATTTTGCACATCCAAAATGTTATTTTTCAATTGACTCTTGATAGGAAGCTCGATTTGGTTGAAATCAAAGAGATAGAATTGAGCCAATTAAACCAACTTTTCTATGTTAAATGATGAAAAAGGTTTGCTATAGATTATGCGTTATGATGAATGTATTTCTCATGAGAAGCAACACATACAAATTCAAAGTTTGTGTTTCTCTATGTAATTCACACGCCTATGCTTTTTGTTCAGATATTGATCCATTCTTTTCTATTTTCACAATTACCTTAAAACGTGGGTAAAAATAGTATCACCAAACTATTTAAAGTCTTGAAATGAGAACTCTATCAGATATCACTGGTACGTAAGAGGTTTCTTCCAGTTGAGAATCTCTTCACTTGAAATAGCTTCCATAATTTCAATATAATTCTTAATTAAATTTCATAACTTCAATATTATTCTTAATTAAATTTCATGTATGAGGTTCCTTATTGAGCTTTTGTACAATCATTGAAGGAACTCAAAGTTGATTTGGAGGCGCATTGAGGAAACATACTTACTATTCTATTGGATTATGTTTAAATCATAATTAACAAAGGGTTTTGAATAAGCTAATGAATTTGAACTCGATAAACTATTTGAATCCAATTCTCTCTATCCTGCATCCGCCTCTGGTGACATATACCGAATTTTATAACTTTTTTTTAGTAAATATTGACATTACTTTAATTGCATGTTAGTGAATTCACAAAATTCACGTCTCGCTTGATATTTCTAACGAGAATATAGACCTTATAACCAAAGAATAAATGGTTGGCTTCCAAATATACATAAATAAAAACCTTAAATTGCACATTAAGATCGAGTAGGTCAAGACAAAATATTCAACCTGATATTGGAGAAATTAAACAGCACGAACAAAAAAACCATGATCTCATTCAACAACATCTCCATTATAAGAAGATACAGTTGATTTATTCAAACGCATATAGTATAGCACTAGGACCGAATATTTCACCGAGTCTTGTTTATATCGTATTTTTAGTTTATCAATAAAGTATAAAATTAAAAGCCTGACCCCTATCTTAAATTATTAAGAAAAAAAAAGTTTCACCGAGTCGCTTATATTTTATTGAGTAAATTGCGGATTGGTGGGCCTGTTGATAGGAGCTCTTTTCACTATATTTTAAAACCAAAGTAAACAACATAACGCAGTGCTTTATTTTATTTTAACAGGAAGTTGATATATTTTTATTAATATAGATGCTTTCTATATGCTGCTTTTCATACCATAATAGCAGGAATCTAGACACCTAGTCTGTAAATCCCAATCATCCATTTAGATTTAGATCAGACAATCCTCGTAAGTTTTGTGAATGATTCAAATTAAATTAGTTGTATTTGTATTATAAACAGTTAAACACACACTGTCTGATGTAGCCCTCTATTGGGCCGTCAGGCTGGCCCAGATGACTATAGACCGGACTGGGCTCAAAATTTCATCCTATTTGGATGGTAACTTAGGAGAGCAGCTTGGGTCTGATGCCCATCGGACTCAAATTGAGTTCAATGGGCTCCAGAGCCGTCCAATTCGCTCTAAGATCTGTACGCATCGTTTAATATTCGTGCCTGGTTGCTTTAATATATGTGCACATGGATCCTAAAGCAGATCGAGCAGTTGTGGAACCCATCGGACCCAAATTTGTCCCGCAACTTAGATTTTATCTTTTAATTCTAGTATATCCCTCGAAGAGATTTAGCAGTGCTATAATGTAATCTAGGTTGTACAAGTACAAAACTTACTGTTATAATGTTAAATCCTGCTGCCAACAATACCACAGTACATTGGAAGACAGCAATTTAGAAAAAGAGGCACTGAGATTAGTTTTGAGTGTTAAGATGGATGTAATATAATTCTTGTACAAACTTGTCAGCCTCTGCTAATTTTTTTTTTTTTAAAAAGGACCTGCAGTCATACCAGTTATATCAATCCACTTTTTATTTTTTATTTCATATTGCTAAATTACTTTTAGTTTAGCCCAACAAAAAGAACAAGCTAATAAACATACCAATGAGATTGAAAGTTTGAAACCAAAACAACATTTATTTCGTTAGACCTTGCGGCATACATCGCCATCACAAACATATCCTTCTTTTGCTTTCTCATGACCATTATTCTCCTCTCCATTTGCCTTCTTCAATGCACATACCGGGTGCAAATCAAATTCACATTCGCTGCAGCAGGATGACCAACCACACCCCCTCTCCTCGCATCCGTCACAAATAAAGGATTCACATTTAGTAAGCACCAATTCATGCTCTGCATGCAACTCATGCTTGATCTTTTCAGGCCAACCCTTTGCCATGTTCTCCATCTCATCCCGTAACTCCTTTGTTCTCTCCTCAGTAAAAGGGTATGCGTCGGCACCATGCAGCGCCAGCAGCATTTTCACATCCTTTGAGACTGTTTTTCCACTTGGACCTATAGCAACGAGAGATGGAATTCCCCTGATTTTGAAGATTTTATTGGGGAAGCTCTTTCTTGGGTCTTCCAACGGAAGCGCAAGCCATGGCATGGAGGAATAGAAGTTGTCATAGGAATCTTGGTCCCGGTCACTTGATACAAAAACTATTTCAAATGCATCAGAATATTTTGATTTGATTTTGTTGTATTCTTCAATCAGTTTTGGAAGGAATGCACGGCATGGCCCGCACCATTTTGCAGAGAAGTAGAGAATTATTGTTTTTCCCACGAGGTCGGACACTGGTATCTGAAAATGGTAGAACAATGAAGCAAACATTAATATAAAATTTATGAATGATTAACAACCCTTCTAGGGATAGGATAAATTAACAAATTTTCATTCAATAATAAAAAATGATTGATAAATTCATTTACGACAAGAAAGCAAATCAAGAGGGAGGGAGTAAAGAGATAAAAATACAATGAAAGATACCTGTGGATTTTTTATTCTTATGCTATTCTGGTTAAATTTGGGATTACAATTTACAAGCATTTAATTATAGAAAATTAAGATATTTTCTGCAGTTATCTGAAAATTATCCATGAAAGGCTTATCTATCAAAGCAGTTCTACTTGTGTACTGGTCACCTTCTAAACACTACTACTGCCTGAGAAAATTGGTAAGTAGTGCAAAATTTGATACTAGCACGACCTGGTTGATATCATAACCTCCGAACTCAATATGTATAAATTAATCTGTCAGTTTTGAATATGGCACACAGAAACAAAAGAAAGAAGACTAAGAAGATTAGAACTAAGATAAGAAGTTGCTCGAGTGATATTTATTACCTTAGTACCATCCTTTCCAACAACATAATCAATCTCTCCTTTAACCAGAAGCGACTCAAGTGTCTGCTGTTCCAATTTTACTCTTGCCTTCTCCTCTAAAATCGCCATTTTATCCTGAGAAAACGGAAACCCCTCCCATGCCTCCACTCCATGCTCCTCTATTATATCTACACAATTATCTTTCAGAGTCTTCCCATCTGTTCCAATCATGACCAAGCTAGGAAGAGATCTCAATTCAAAGTACCATGACAGTTTCTCTATGCTCCTTTCCTCGAAAGGGATTGCAAGAAATGGTAATTTTGCAATGGTTTCGTTATAAGATGATCCGTCTCTATCTAGGAGAATCGTGACAATTTCAAAGCTTTCACCATGTTGTTTAAGCTTTTCATGCAATTAGGAGAGAATTGGGGTGAACTCTTCACATACTCTGTGGTCAGAACCTGCAAAATAGAGACCCACATACTTTCCTTCGAGCTCTGATACTGGTATCTGAAAGAAAACTATGTCAGTATAAAATAAATTAAAAAATATAACCAATCATTAGTTTCCAGACATGAACAAACAAAAAGGAACCACAACAGCTGATATCAAGATATACCAGTCAAGATATGTTGACAAGGTATAACCATATAAGTGTCAGCTAGCAGTACAACATTGTGGAAATTTGGTATTTTCCAGGTATATTATATCACACTCAAAGTTCTGAGGGTATTTAACTATCAGATTCAGCCATAAAAATCAGTTTCCACAGCAAAATTTAGAACTATCTCATTTATTTACATTCCTCAAGTAATGGGCTACAGTAATTTTTAAAAAAACTGTGATAAAAAACCAGATTCAAAAGTTTACCTTATCGCCCCGGCCTGACACTACATAATCACGCTCTCCAGAAACCAAAATACTCTGAATCGTCTGGTTCCTCTTCCGAGCCTCAATGATCTCATTCAACTCAGCAAGCTTCTCAGCCATGAATGGGTATGCATCCGACCCGTGATCTGTGACAAATTCAACAGCATCATCCGTGAGAAAATTCCCATTTGCATCAATCATGGCAAGAGTCGGTATAGTCATGATCTTGAAAGTCTTGACCAGTTTCTGTCGTGCCTCAGAGTCTGAGAACGGTACTGCAAGCCATGGCATCTTGGAGAAGTATGAAGTAAAGGATTCTTCATCCTTGTCATGAGAGATGAAGATTACTTCAAGAGGTTTGGATTGGGACAACAGGTCGTGGTACGCCTCGGTTAGTTTGGGGGTAAATCCACAGCAAGGTGGACACCATGATGCTGAGAAGTAGAGACCAAGGGTTTTCTCCTTGAGATCTTCTATTTTCACCTGTTAAGAATTCAATTCGAAAGCATGAACAAATTTGATGAGAAACAAAAATCTCCATGTACTTGCATCATTGTAAATTTGTAATTTGTAATTAAATACAAGTTACAATTTACTGGTACTTATCACAGCAACATGAGCTCTTGAGACCTCACTGTTATATGTTGCTAATTATGCATTACAAGAACAAGACACATACATCATTTTACTGGTACTTATTACAGCAGATCTTAATGTTATAGTAAGGTATTACTGGTATATCTTTTTATTATTAGGCAGCACAAATTATAGAGGATGTTGGTATGAACATAAAATAATTTATTCGTTCTGTTTTTTCTCTCTGAAGCTTTGTCCAAGAGTGTAATACAACAGACTGGATTAAGCCCCAAATTTGACCATATATCCAAATCGAGACAGAAATTAAACAACAACAAAAAATAATAACAAAGATTGTCACATACTTCCCTTTGCCCATTATGTCTCCAAAAAAAAACAAATATATAAAACAAACCACATAATTGTTAATTTCACAGATATAGCTCAGGTACAGTCACAAGCTTGTATTGTACAAGTTTGTCAGCGGCCACTTGATCCACTGACCTTAAAAGAAGAAAAAAAAAAGTTTTTTATGTAAAAGTCAGATCATGCCAATAATTTTATTCTCTTTAGTGGTCACTAATTAGTTCTGTTGAGTGCTAGAAATTCCAAATTCCTCAAAATTTTTCCCATTAATATAAGAGTGGATATTGATCAGGTCTCCTGCTTTGGTATTGATGTAGTACTTCTTATAAGAACTGTTTCTGGTTTGAAGTTTTGGTATAAATAATAAATGTAGAGTAGAACTAGGGTGTTCTTAATCCCATCAGCTTAACTCTAAAACTTATAAGAATGACTTTAAATGATGAATCTAAACAATTGAAACCGATCTACTTCATTAATTACGCAAGGACGGATTGGCATATAGCATATGATGGTCAATTGACCCCATTAATTTTCAATTATTTTGTTTTAATATATGGTTTTCTATATATTTGAAAGTAAAATGCTTTGGATAAAGTAAATTGTTCGCATTATGAAAATTTTATATGATTGACCCCTTCATTTACTTTCGACCCCATGGCTTGAAAGTCTCTTCGCCTCTGCAATTACATGTCAAATTTATAAATTTTTATATTGATGGGTAGTCCCCTTTTCGCTGTGAACTTTTCAATGTGAAAGAAAAATGCAAGAAAATATGAGGCAGTGAGAGAACATTATGAGTGACGTTGCGGTACTATGCATAGTGTGGATTGATTCGTACTACTAATTAATATTTTTATTTTTAAAGTCCAAATAATCAATCTGAATTGATAACATGATTTTCATATGAAAATATATTTGAAGATTAAATGTTACATTTTTTTAGAATATTTTTACTATTTTTACCCAGGGTATGTCAAATTCACCCAAAAAATTTGAGCCTTTTTTATGACATATCAAATCGAACAATCTTATGAACTATAGAAACAATATCTGTATATTTGGCATTTATTCTGGTAACGAGGATAATCAAGTTTATACCTGATCACCGTTATTCCGAGCAAGAAAATCACGCTCGTTGCCTGATAGAAGCGAGATTATGTCGTAAGTCTTACCACCATTTCCTGCCATTCCTTTCTCTCTCATATTCTTATTTGTTTTTATTCGTTCGTTTTTTCGTTTTGTAGCTCACGGAAGTGGGTTCTCGCCGAAGTGGAGAATTCGAAAGGCTTGAGGTCGCTTTAACGCAAGTTAATAAACGCTATGTATAGTATATAGTCTCACTTTTTTTAAAATACATTAAATACGGTACATAACTTTTGAAATTATATAAATATATCTTTATTTTGTAAGCTATATATAACATATTTGTATTTTTGCGTGATTTATTTTTAAACTATCAGATATGTACTTGTCAAATAAATTTATTGTCCACGTAACTTTTTCTATATTTACGAATCCAATTGAAATATATACAATAAAATCCTAAAACCTAAACCCTAAACCCCCAGGACCAATGATGCGTCTTCAAAACCATAGTAACAAGATTCGTGAATAATTTCCGAATTATTCGCAAATTATTCTCTTTTTTGGTGATACTGAACCGAATGCCGAATTATTCGGTTGACTGAACTTTGGCCGAATAATTCGCGAATTTTACGAATTATTCCCGAATTTTTCTCATAATTTTATTTTTTGGTTTTTTTTTTGTTTTTGCTCCCTTACAAAACTGAGATCTCTGATCCGAATAATACCAAATTATTTCCGAATCACGAATTTTTGACATCGCCGAACCGAACCTAAATAATTGATTTGTCATTATGTTCAAGACACCAATGTGGACAAGGAGAAACTGGCCCACATAGCAGTTGCGCACGGGCTCTACCAGTATCTTTGGCATAAGGGACCTCATCATGAAAGCCAGGTTAGATAGACAGAGTTGCTCTTTATTTGTGTTTCATTTTGGTGGGTATGTTTTCCCATTCTATTGGATATCTTTCTTTCCTTTTTTTATAGGAATTTTCTTTTTGGGATATGCATTTTTGGTAAATATCTAATTTATATATAATAACAATTTTACATTCTTGGAAGCATCTAATATACTAATAGACCGAAGAATCTTTGCGTTTTCTGATGAGCAATCTAAAAAGTGTGTTAAATCTGAAACAAAAAGAATACTTTGTGCATACAAAAATCCTATTTCGATGACAACATAGATTTTCTCTTTTAATTCTAGTATATCCGTCAAAGAGATTCAGCTGCGCTATAATGTAATCTAGACAGTACCAGTACAAAACTTACTGTTAGAACAATACCACGGTTCATTGGAAGCTTTTTCTTTGCTGCTTTGAACAATGCAAACTCAAAAAAGTCTATTCTTTATAGCATTTTGATAAAAGTACCAGTGGTAGACAGCCATTAAGAAAAACGGGACATTGGAGTCATGCAATTATATCAATCCAGTTTTATTTTTATTTCATATTGCTAAACTAGTAAGTCCAACCACACAAAAAAAAAAAGCCAAACCGCCATAACTGGTACATAGCATGATACAATCATAAAAACACCAATGAACCTGAAACCCAAAACAGCATTATTTCATTCGACCTTGCGGCATACATCCCCATCGCACACATATCCTCCATTCGCTGCCTCATGACCATTATTCTCCTCTCCATTTGCCTTCTTCAATGCACACGCCGGGTGCAAATCAAAGTCACATTTGCTGCACCAGTATGACCAACTACCCCCAATCTCCTCACATCCGTCACAATAATAGGATCTACGTTTGGTAAGCACCAATTCATGCTCCACATGCAACTCATGCTTGATCTTTTCAGGCCAACCCTTTGCCATGTTCTCAATCTCATCCTGTAACTCCTTTATTCTCTCCTCAGTAAAAGGGTATGCATCAGCACCATGCAGCATCAGCAGCATTTTCACATCCTTTGAGACTGTTTTTCCACTTGGACCTATAGCAACGAGAGATGGAATTCCCCTGATTTTAAAGATTTTCTCGAGGAAGCTCTTTCTTGGGTCTTCCAATGGAAGTGCAAGCCATGGCATGGAGGAATAGAAGTTGTCGTACGAGTCTTGGTCCTCGTCACTTGATACAAAAACTATTTCAAATGCATCAGAATATTTTGATTTGATTTTGTTGTACTCTTCAATCAGTTTTGGAAGGAAAGCACGGCATGGCCCGCACCATTTTGCGGAGAAGTAGAAAATTATGGTTTTCCCCACAAGGTCGGACACCGGTATCTGAAAATGGAGGAACAATGAAGTAAACATGAATATAAAATGTTGTTTTTCTATTATTTCCTTACTAGTATCTATGAATGATCAACGAAACCCTTCTGGGGATAGGATAAATTAACAAATTTTCATTCAATTAATAAAATAATGATCAATATATTCATTTATGAAAAGCAAGCAAATCATGAAGGAGGGAGTAATGAGATAAAGACACAAGGAAAGATCACTGTGTTTTTTTTTTTATTCTTATGCTTATTCTTCTTCTTCTTCAAAGCCTTTATTCCCGATAAGTTGAGGTAGGCTAAAAATGAAACCCAATCCGAATCAAAAACACAGGGACTTCCCAGGAGGTCACCAATCCTAGTACTACTCCTTCCAATTCGTGAGAGTTCCATTTACATAAAGAGACTGTTTTTTTACAGATGGCTCGCCAAGCCTATCACGAACCCTCCTTTTTTATTCTTATGCTATTTTGGTTAAATTTTTTGGACTTACAATTTACTAGCATTTAATTATAGAAAATTAAGATATATTCTGCAATTATCTGAAAATTATCCATGAAAGGCTTATCTATCAAAGCAGTCCTACTAATATACCGGTCAACTCCTACCCAGCTAAACATCACAACTGCCTGAGAAAATTGGTGAGTAGTGCAATATTTGATACTAGCACGACCTGATTTATATCATAACCTCAAAATTCAATATGTAAAAATTAATCTGTCAGTTTTGCATATAGCCTACAGAAACAACATAAAGAAGACTAAGAAAGATTAGAACTAAGATAAGAAATTGCTCGAATGATATAATATTACCTTAGTACCATCCTTTCCAACAACATAATCAAACTCTCCTTTAACCAGAAGCGACTCAAGCGTCTGCTGTTCCAATTTTACCCTTGCGTTCTCCTCTAAAATCGCCATTTTCTCCTGAGAAAACGGAAAACCCTCCCATGCCTCCACTCCATGCTCCTCTATTATATCTGCACAATTATCTTTCAGAGTCTTCCCATCTGTTCCAATCATGACCAAGGTAGGAAGAGATCTCAATTCGAAGTACCGTGGCAGTTTCTCTATGCTCTTTTCCTTGAAAGGGATTGCAAGAAATGGTAATTTTGCAATGGTTTCATTGTAAGTTGATTCGTCCTTATCTAGGAGAATTGTGACAATTTCAAAGCTTTCACCATGTTGTTTAAGCTTTTCGTACAATTGGGAGAGAATTGGGGTGAACTCTTCACATGGACTATAGCCAGAGGCTGCAAAATAGAGACCCACATACTTTCCTTCGAGCTCTGATACTGGTATCTGAAAAAAAAAAAAAAACTATGTCAGTAATTAAAAAATATAACCAATCACTAATTTCCAGATATGAACAAACAAAAAAGAATCACAATGGCTGCTATCAAGACATACCAGTCCAACGAGGGGCGGATCCAGTAACAGGGAATGGGGGTCAATTGACCCCATTCACTTTCAAAATTTCTATATTTTTACATGATTTTCTTTCTAGTTTAGAGTAAAATGCTATGGGTACTGTAAAATTGACCCCCATACTCACATAAAAATTTTATATGATTGATCTCCAATTGTGTTTGATCCCCCGTAGTTTGAAAGTCTAGCTCTGCCCCAGAGTCAAGCTATGTTGACAGGTACGAGTCTTAGCTAGCAGTACAAGATTGTGCAAATTGGGTATTTTCCAGGTATATTATATCGCACTCAAAAGTTCAGAGGGTGTTTAACTGTCAAATTCAGCCGTAAAAATCAGTTTACACTAGATGCCACTGCTAAATTTAGTCCAAAAATCAACTTCAAGTAGCAAACAAAAACAAAAACAAAAAAACTATCTCGTTTCTTTACATTCCTAGATACCAGAAGTAATGGACTACCATTATTTTTAAAAAACTGCAATAAAGAACCAAAAGATGCAAAAGTTTACCTTATCGCCCCTGCCTGACACCACATAATCACGGTCTCCAGAAACCAAAATACTCCGAATCGTCTGGTTCCTCTTTTGGGCCTCAATGATCTCATTCAACTCAGCAAACCTCTCAGCTGTGAATGGGTACGCACCCGACCCATGCTCTATGACGAATTCAACAGCATCATCAGTGAGAAAATTCCCATTGGCATCAATCATGGCAAGAGTTGGTATACCCATGATCTTGAAAGTCTTGGCCAGTTTCTCTCGTGCCTCGGAGTCTGAGAACGGTATTGCAAGCCACGGCATCTTGGAGAAGTATGAAGTAAAGGATTCTTCATCCTTGTCACGAGAGATGAAGATTACTTCAAGAGGTTTGGATTGCGACAAGAGGTCGTGGTACATCTCGGTTAGTTTGGGGGTAAATCCACGGCAAGGTGGACACCATGATGCCGAGAAGTAGAGACCAAGGGTTTTCTCCTTGAGATCTTCTATTTTCACCTGTTAAGAATTCAATTTGAAAACATGAATAAATTTGACGAGGAACAAAAATCTCCATGTACTCACATCATTGTAAATTTGTAATTTGTAATTAAATACAAATTACAATTTGAGGAATAATAATTACAATTTTTACGACAAAAACTTAGGGGGTGGAATAATAATTTGAGGGCTGAACAGCATAGGACTAAAAAAAATCTTTTGGGCAAATTAGATAGGTTTGAAAAACTAGCTGAATCTAATAGGCTTACTGTTGACGATTTGGATAGTTGGAATGAATGTCAGGTAGATCTGAAAAAAGAAATTAAGGACGAGGAATTATATTGGTAACAAAGGGCTAAAATTAAATGGTTTCTAGAGGGGTATGCCAACACAAAAAAATTTCATATACAAGCTTCTGTTAGAAAGAAGAAAAATTCTATTTTTGCTATGAATATTGAGGGGACTGTGACACATGACTTACAGATTATTAAAAAACATGTTTTACAGTATTATGTTGATCTCATAGGTACTAGTTCTGATAGGTTTGTGTCTCTTCAACCTGATTTGTGGGATGAGTCTGAATTATTGTCCAGTGACCAACGATTGTGTTTAGAAAGGCCTTTTACCTTAAATGAAATTACTAAAACCTTGTTTTCATGTAACCCATCTAAGGCACCGGGCCCTGATGGTTTTTCATTTCAGTTTTATTAGAGTTTTTGGCAAGTGATAAGCCCTGATTTCATGAAGTTAGTGCAGGCTTTTTTTGATAATCGATTAGATTTGAAACGACTTAATATGGCTTCCATTTGTTTGATTCCTAAGAAAGATAATGCACAAGAGATTAAGAACTATAGGCCAATCAGCCTTATCAATTGTAGTCTTAAAATTATAACCAAATGTTTAACAGATAGACTAGCATTATGCATGGATCACCTAATAGATTCCTCTCAAAATGCTTTTATTAAAGGTAGATATATTATGGATAATATAGTGGTGGCTCATGAGGTTTTGCATACTGTTAGGGTGCATAAGATTAAAGGTGTCCTTTTTAAACTTGATTTCGAAGCATATGACAGAGTAAATTGGAGCTTTTTATTGGAAGTACTTAAACTTAGGGGTTTTGGTGACAAATTTATTTCTTTGGTTCAGAATTTACTCAAGTCAGGTAAGTCTTGTGTTAATCTTAATGGAGAATTAGAGGATTACTTTCAATGCAAAAGGGGCTTGAGACAAGGGGACCCGCTTTCACCCTTTTTGTTTAACTTAGTGGCTGATGTTTTAAATAAAATTCTTAAAAGGGCTCAAACTGCTAGCTTGATTAGGGGTTTGGGTAATATTTTAAATCTAGGGGATGTGTTGAATCTGCACTTTGCAGATGATACGCTATTGTTCTTACAGGCAGATAGACAAATGATTAATTCCTTAAAATGGATTCTGTTGTGTTTTGAAAATTTATCAGGGTTGAAAATAAACTTTGATAATTTTTCGAACTAATTTAGTTTAAAGCCAAAAATATTAATTATAGAAAACCAACCAATTAGTGAATGGATCGTGATTCCGATCCATAAAAATATTAATTTTTTGCAGCACAAAACTCTCTGTATCCATAAAAAATCAATGGTTACAGATGGTTCTGTGCCACAGAAAATCAATCTCTTTATGGATCAGAATCACTGTTCACGGTCCATAATTTTTTTTTATTTCCTCTGCGCAATTTTAAAAATAAAAAAAATCAACGGATCGGACTCAATGAGTCCAATCTTACTATATTTGATAGAAACGAGGCTCTTTTTATTTATGTACGTCTGAATTTTATAATTTCTATAGATAAAAATTTGCCCCCTTTTGGGCTGTGAACTTTCAAAGTGATTGGGAAATTCAAGGGAACTGGTAAAAGGGATATGCAAGGGAAATAAGATAGTAAGAGAACATTATTCATGGCCAAAATCAACAAATCATTTGATATTTATCTATGGTATTCCAATTTTCCAAATTCACCCAAAAATAGAGCACTCTTATAATTTAGAGTAAAGATTTTGTCCCCCACCATTTAGTCTCCTAAATGTCCCCCTAACTAACTTATCCATAAAGTACAATGGGGACCACTAACTAATTGGAAGAACACAATAATTACTTGGGGGACCACTTAAATTTAAAAATATTTACAACTGGTGTGCACATGTATGAACACTTATGCGCGCAAGTATTCCTATATAATATATCAAGTATTCATACCTACAATATTAAGTATTTAAACAAAAAACTGGACATCAATTTTCTTTTCTCCATAGTCACACACTTATCTTTTACATGTTTTTAGAAGTGGTTTTTTTTTCTCCATTTAATCTAATCAATATTTCTAACGATCCGCGAGAAATTTTGCAAATCTAAAACTACGAATGTTTTCTACGTAATTTTCTCTTTCAAATGAGATCCATGATGAAGTACTTTCGGGTTCTTCGTCGTTCAAGTACTCCTACCTTGGCATGCAAGTATTCATATCTCGTCAAGCAAGTATTCATACCTTGTAGTGTGTATACTTTCAATATTATAGTGTGAATACTTACATTATTTTAGTAAGATTAATTTTATTGATTTTGTTATGTATACTTCCAATGTTCTAGTATGAATATTTTATATTCTAAAAAAAAAATAGTATGAATATTTTATATGTTTTAGTATGAATACTTTGCAATATGAATATTTTATAGTAATGATACTTTGAAAGTTATATTATGAATAATTTGCAAAGTATGAATACTTGCTCGTTGAGGTATGAATACTTGCATGCCGAGATATGAGTACTTGAACGACGAAGAACCCGAAAGTATTTCATCATGGATCTCATTTGAAAGAGAAAATTACGTAAAAAATATTCGTGGTTTTAGATTTCAAAAATTCATCGCGGATCGTTAGAAATATTGATTAGATTAAACGGAGAAAAAAAACCCACTTCTAAAAACATGTAAAAGGTGTGTGACTAGAGAGAAAAGAAAGTTGATATCCAGTTTTTTGTTTAAATACTTAATATCTTAAGTATGAATACTTGATATATTAATTATGAATACTCGCGCGCATAAGTGTTCATACATGTGCCTGCCAACTGTAATTTTTTTTCAAATGTAAGAAGTATCTCAAGTAATTAATGTTTCTCCTAGTTAGTTAGTGGCCCCCATTATACTTTTTTTATGGATAAGTTAGTTAGGGGGACATTTAGGGGATAGAATGGAGGGGACTATTAGTCGTTCCCTATAATTTATTCGTCAAATTGTTCAATTTACTCATAACTCATAACCTTTTGAGAAAATGATCTGAACGCCAAAGCAAAACTCTGCAAAACAAATCTGAGCATTTCTATAACAGATCAAATCTAACAATCTTATAACTGTAGAAACAATACTTGTATTTTTTGTCATCTATGCTGGTAGAGAGGATAATCAAGTTTATACCTGATCGCCGTTATTCCGGACAAGATAATCGCGCTCGTTGCCTGAGAGAAGCGAGATTATGTCGTAAGTCTCACCACCATTTCCAGCCATTTCTCTCTCTTATATTCTTATTTCTTTGTTGCTATTCGTTCGTGTTTGTGGGTACTCGGTGAAGTGGAATTCGAAATTTCGAGAGAGCGCATTATATAGATCCTGAAAGTGTTAGATTAAGATATCCTCTGAAATCAAATATTATTCTACAAAAAATGAAATTATGCTCTTGGACCGTTCGATGAGCGTTTGTCCGAGCCATGCATAATCTCCACCGTTAACTTTTAGGGAGGAGCTCTGAGATTCACACAGCATGCGTCATCTCCATCGTTAACTTTTTTTTTTTTGTCATCTATGCGTAATCTATAACAGATCCGCGTGGAAAGTTGTTTGCAGAGTCGCCGTCAATGGGAAAAAAAAACACAACAATGGGCCGACTTTTTTAATAATCGAAATTAATTTTAAAAAATATCGGAAAAGGGTATTGAATTGGATTTTTTTTCAAAAACCATAAAACCGGGAAATTTTATCCCGTCTCTAGGGACGGGAAAAAATTATCCGTCCCTGATAATCTTAATACGGCCCCTGTTAATCACTTAAAAAACGAAAAAAACGAAACGAAAAAAAAAAAAAAAAAATTTCACGGACGGAAAATTTTAATCCGTCCGTCAGGACGTAAATTATTAATCCGTCCGACAATGGTATAACATTACACTGGAGGCACCGACAAAACTACCCAAAACGCTCAAAACAACTCAAAACGCTGCTCCAAGTACCTGTGCGGTTAGAACAAGCTTGGTTATTCGTAAGTCCTCTGTTAAATAAATTTCTATATATTCAGTTCATAATTGCTTTATTACTCCAGCAGTTTATGCACTACTAATGCCACAGTTTTATATAGAATAAATTCTAGAGATTGATCCACTCTTCATGATCAACCGTCTGATCTATGATAATATTATTAGATATAGCCTTAATAGTTAGATCAGACGGTTGATCATGAAGAGTGGATCAATCTCTAGAATTTATTCTATATAAAACTGTGGCATTAGTAGTGCATAAACTGCTGGAGTAATAAAGCAATTATGAACTGAATATATAGAAATTTATTTAACAGAGGACTTACGAATAACCAAGCTTGTTCTAACCGCACAGGTACTTGGAGCAGCGTTTTGAGTTGTTTTGAGCGTTTTGGGTAGTTTTGTCGGTGCCTCCAGTGTAATGTTATACCAGTGTCGGACGGATTAATAATTTACGTCCTGACGGACGGATTAAAATTTTCCGTCCGTGAATTTTTTTTTTTTTTTTTTCGTTTTTTTTCGTTTTTTTCGTTTTTTAAGTGATTAACAGGGGCCGTATTAAGATTATCAGGGACGGATAATTTTTTCCCGTCCCTAGGGACGGGATAAAATTTCCCGGTTTTATGGTTTTTGAAAAAAAATCCAATTCAATACCCTTTTCCGATATTTTTTAAAATTAATTTTGATTGTTAAAAAAATCGGCAACAATGGGTACCGTCCACTTGTCCGGGATTCTGTGTATCCTGGTAGTATAAAGGAGAATATGTTGCTAATTGCATGCAAATAATGAGTAATTAAGAAAACTAATAATTCGCTCATTTGATTATTTTACAGTTATCCGATTCGACATACCATTCTTTGAAAATAATGATTCAGTTTTTTTATTTTTTATCCTTTCGGTTTTATACTAAATGAATTTGAAAATTTATAATTTTGTATCACTTATTTAAATAAACGATAAGATTCTAAAAAATGAAGATACAAAGGATCCGAAGCTTTGAGGCTAAGAAAGACATCCATATTATAAGCTTGGAGGCTAAGACATCAGAACTATGAGTTTTGCTACGGCCCAATGCGTATGACCTCTTATAGAATGGATCAATATTCTACTTTAAATATTCAAACAGCTAACTAGTAATTCATGCTACTTAATTAATTAGAATTCATATGAAAATCTTATAAAAAGCCAAAGTTCTTTCATTTTTTAAAATTGTATATTATTTATTGGTTGAGTGAAAATGCTTGATAATACTTATTAATTAGATGGATCACTCGCCCAAATATTGTATTTTATACTTTTAAGCAATATGTTTTTATGACCTTTGAAATTTCCTTCGGATAAATAATAAAAAAAATGATTTCCTAAAAATATTTTGATATGAAGACGACATTAATCTATTTGGATTTATCGTTGAATAATCAAATTCAATCATGAACCTTTTTGTTGTTTTTATATTAAATTTCGAAAATAAAAAAAAGCTGTACAATTCATAATCATAGCTCGTGTCTGGACACGCCATGCACTATGTATCAGGTGGTCTTTCTCCTCCGGCAGTACTCACAAGTTCACAATAATGCGACAGAACTCCAAACATGCAGTAAGTAAGTAGTATCTGCAGAGCTAAAAATAGTGCTTCTTTATCTTCTATCTGTAGTAATTAAGCCACATACTATGACTCTTTTTAAGTCCTGAAGCAACTTGCCATCTATTTTATTGTTATCGTTAAATACTTTTCTTCATATAAAAATTATTAAGTTTAACAAAATAATTGAAAGTATTAATTAAGGACAAAAGAGGCATAACTATAAAAAAAATAAAAAATAAAAAGAGATGTGCCCTCAATATTAAAAAATGAGCCCTCATAATAGTAGCGCCCTTTCACTATTTCTTGTTCTGGTTAATTAGGTGAATAGGAGCTAGGAGGTGTATGTGCAAATTGCTAGAGTCCACTTCATTCTTAATTAGGTCTGAAGAATAAGGACAAAACTGAAATTAAAAATCTCAGTGCTAAAAAACTCAATTGATGTGCTTACTATAGCACGCCGCTATAAAAATATAGTAGTACTAATACCTTCACAAACAAGCAAGCGTCATAAAAAAAATTTCCTTTTATAACATCAGAATTATGAGTTTTGCTACGAGCCAATGCGTGTGACCTCTTATACAACGGATCTATATTCTACTTTAAAATATTCAAACGGCTAATTCATACTACTTAATGAGATTTTATAATGAAGATTTAGTGAAAGTTTCTATGGTTTTTTAAAATTGACAGAATTTTTGCACTGATTTTTTTTTTTTAATTCTCATGTGCAATGTGGCTTGTTCCATGGATTTTTGGTTTACATTTTAATTATGTTTATTAAAATGAAATCAGCAAAGTTAACAAGAAAACACAAAAAAAAATGATTTAAGCAATGATATTTGGCCTTTTCTTGTTTAAAGGTTTGGTTGGCGCAATAGAAGATCTAGAGATCAAACCCTTAAGGGAGAAGTAATAAAATTGACTATTTGCGGTCTTTCCGGCCCTCTCTATAATTTATTTTCATAATTTAAATATATCTTTACATAAGCAGCTATGTTGTCATCTAATCTTTATTCGCTCTCGTTGGTTTTGATCGGATTAATTGTCAAACGGCTAGGATAAGGAGTCATGAATGATAATATTACAAAAAAAAAAATCTTGCGTTATTAAGATTCGATAATAATAATAATTCCTGCTTCCATAAGATTTATCAGTTGTATCTGATTTTTTTTAAACTATGTTATTATTTAAGTAGGTCACAAAAAATCTTGCCCACCATAAACATAGCTATATATAAACTATTGCATATATTACTCCGGAATAAATTACTATATAGAGTAAAGATATGGACAAGACTAATTTGATTTTATAAAGCGATATTAACAAGACATATATATAATTAATACACTGCATAGAACTAAATCAGCTCTGTCAAACCAATATCCAATTCAATTCATATTTTGGTTTACAACACAAACTTCACTCACCAGAGATGAAAAATACCAAAAGAGAAGAAACAAAGGTGATCTCATCTCTGATGTACCTACCTCTACCGGCTGACTCAGCTCAAGGTGCTTTCGATTGTTTAAATGGGAAACAAATCTGCTGTTTTTATTGAAGAATAACAAGAACTTGCGATTTCAATTTCATGCGTTCACATCTTTTTAAATATAGAATAATTATTTTCATTCCGTGCTACAGTATTCGCACTGTATCCGCACCGTACATTAAAGGCATGATGTGTTATAGTCACCACTAATTAATTGGTCCCCCTTTTTTAGTTCACATACTCATCCAGCGTCAGCCTTTATAAATATAAATATTTATAAGATAAGAAATTGATACTTACAAAATAAGATATTAATACTTGTGTTCGTTACTTGATATGATTACTCCATTTTTCAGTCTCCAATGGTCCCCGCGTCAACCTTTCTCAAATGAAGTAGCAGGGATCCCGCATCCCTGCATCAATCTTCTCCAATCATCCCCGTGACAACCTTCTTCTAACAAACATAGTTGACCACATAGATGTAAATACTTCAATGCATAGATATAAATTATTGTATTACTTGATATTAATACTTATAGATGTTATCTAGTGATTCATATGTAAAAAGCACTTGCAACATTTCTCTAACAAAAATAGTTAACCACATAACTATAAATAATATAATATATGGGTATAAATACTTAGAATACTTGATATTAATACTTTCAGATATCATCTAGTGACATATGTAAAAAATACTACAAGTGTAGGTATAAATATTTGTGTGACGACGAGCTTGAAAGTACGTCATCATGGATCTCATTTGAAAGAGAAAATTGCGTAGAAGACATTAATGGTTTTAGATTTGCAAAATTCCTCATAGATCGTTAGAAATATGTACGAAAATGAACGGAGAAAAAAAAACACACCTCTAAAAACGTATATGGTCCTCCATCTAGTTTGAGTGATCCCCACCATGCATTTATGGTGTGGGTACTTTTGAGAAATTTAGATGGAGAAATAATTATTTACGTAAAAGTTGTTCATCTCATAGATATAAATATTCTCGTGCATAGGTATAAATACTTCTGTGTATAAATATTAATACTTTGGAAAAAAAAAAATTCAGTCATGGAGTTTTTGTGGTCTCCCAAATTGTTATAGCAGTTATGAAAGTTATTGTGCGGGTATAGTGCGGATACTATAGCACGGGTACTGATATCAACTTCCTTAAATATAAATGTCAACTAGAAAGTTTTTTCATGTGTGAATCTCAATCAATATCAACGGATGAGATTGGAATCGCAGGTTCCGTTATTCCTCAATAATAACAGCAGATTTATTTCTGTTTAAATGTGCTATTTTCCCTTCTTATCTTCAATGCACGTGCATTTATTGAATTATGGTTGGTCTGTGCCTTTTTTCTGGTTAAAGAAAGAACAACATTTATTAAAAAAAAAACAAAGGAAAATATCGTCAATTGGTCATACATTACTATAGAAAAATTATTTCTCTGGAAAATTTACAGTATTTTATTGTACAAATGAAACATGGCACGATAGCTAGGCGTTCTTCTCTACTGAATGATGCCAATGGTCTTCAATATGTCATGATATAAAGCAATAATATCAAAAAGAAGATTATTTTTGTAAGGGATGAATACAGGATTACGTGCAATTGCTAGACTTGACTCCGAGTCAACGATGAACTATCCAGTTGTAGAACCGGTTTTTTTTTTCATAACCAAAAAATAAAATAAAATATTATTAATAACCACCTTTTAAAAAAAAAAATTACACCTAACCAACCCCCCCTGGGGCGGTCTACTGTTCTGACCAAACCGCCCACCCATGGGGCGGTCTACCATTCAGACCAAACCGTCCCACGGGAGGCTGTCTACTAATTTTTTTTTATTCTATTTTTGTATTTATTTATTGTCTGTTGTATTTTTGTATTTATTGTTTACACTTTTTTATATTTGGTATTTATTGTTTGTATTTTTGTATATATTTGTATGTTGTTATTTTTTATATTTTTGTATTTTGTATTTTGTAATATTATGTTGTATGTATTTGTTTATATTTTTAATACGACGAATTTTATGATTTGTTATGTCAAGTGAATAGTCGAAAACATAGGTGAACAAAATAATCAAATAACATCTTATCAACATAAAATATAGAAACGAAAATATAAGTGAATAAAATCACCAAATAACGTCTGATCAACATAAAATATAGAAACGAAAACATAAAAATACTACTGTCAGGTCTACAATATGAAATATAAAAAACTAGCGAGGACGACGACCGGACGCCCTCCGCGGCTACACACGCCTCCTCTTTGGCTCTGGAGGATCCTCGTCATGAGAATGATTCACATGCTTGTCCTCCTCGTCATCAGAATGATCCACATGCATGTCCTCCTCGTCATCAGAATAATCCACATGCATGTCCTCCTGCATAGTGCCCGTGGATCGTCGATATGAATCGGCTCATGGATCATACTGAGTAGCCTGCGCTGGACCCGTCTCCCATGAATCAGTCTCCCAGTCCCCAGTATATGTTCTCGGGGGCTGTGTCCCGAACATAGCAGCCTCCCAAGCATCAGTGGGCTGTTGTGCCCCACTGCCACTCGCCTCGTGGTCGTGCTGCCTGGGGGGTGGCATCGATGGTGTGGCTCTGGTGAGATCCTCTACACCGGTGGCGGTGAGGCCAAAGTCTGCCGGAGTGAAAGTGAGTTATGTTGGAGTTATGTCCTAGAAGCCAATCAGTTTTGATGGCTCATTTTGGTTTATGTTATTGATAATTTTATATCATTTGTTCCATGAGATTATTATTGACAGATCATTTGAGTTGAGGACTTGAATTGTGGATCTCTGTGCTTCATTTATTTAAATGACAATAATAACTCTAAAAGTCCGTAATCTTGATAATTAGCAAGGAACATTAATTATTCATATAAGATTAGTATGCAAGTTAAGCGATGATTAAGTTCTACAAGTCATAGGTATATGTTACCAACTTAATTGCATAAGTATATGTTATTTGAACATAGTACTGGACTTGACCCTATGAAATAATTATATGGATTGTGTTATGTGTCATTAATTATTTCATAAGTGTTTAATTCTAAAGTTTGAAATGTTTCACCTTTTCCACACGAGGAGTGTTTGTTATGAATAGTTTATAACGTTGTCCGTAACTGGCTACTATAAGGATTCTATTTTGACATTCATAAATTGTGCGGGAAAAAGATGTTCATCAAGAAATCAGTATGTTCCTCACAATTTATTTGTTGAGCAATGATATCAACTGGGCCCCTTGATGGAGTTGGATTGTTTGCATGCAAATTTATTTATACAATCAACTTTATATCAAGAAACATATAATATGCAAGAATGACACATTCCAATCTTGGATTATATATTGATAACATGAGACATAAGAATTAAACAATAGAAATTATATTTTATATGTAGGAAGAAATACTATATTTGTATAGTATTTATTTATGTTAATTGGGAGTCACAATGTGTTGCTAGATACCGCTTGTGATTATTAGAATTAAGTATACTAATTTAATTCTATGGCCAACATGACATAAATCCTCCAGGGTATTGCTAAACAAGCTCTTAACCATAGTTATATTATTTTAGTTTGTTAAATGAATTAATTATAAATGATTATAATTAATTATTTCAAACAATCTTATGAAACTAAAATAAATGTCTAATCAAGAAATAATTTTATTATATGATAAATAAAATTTATTTCAACTCAACGTACTTAATATAATTATGGAATTATATTAATTTGGTGTACAATTAATTGGTGCAACAATTGGGTCAACGAATTATGCATTAGGAGAAAGAATTATGATGGAACAAAATAAGTTTAAAAGCCCATAAATGGTCAGCCAAAATTGATGAGAAAAGAGGCCCATTTTGATGGTTAAATGTGGATTATTTGTCCTAGACTTTATATATATATAAAGGGGGTCAAATTGGAAGAAAATAGACATCCAAAACCCTAGCCACCATTGCCTCTTTTCTACCATCTAATTTTTGGACGTTTTTTGGGTTGCCTCATTTTCTCTTGCTTATTTAGATAGGCTCATGTGTTGAGAATTCCACAAAATCAATTCAAGAAGAGATTTGAAGAGTGGATTTGTTTGATTAGACTTGAGATCTACAAATACTAGCATATTTGATTAATCTCTTGGTTAATCTTGTGGCATAATTCATTGGAGAGGCACTCGACTTTGGGTGTAGGTGAAGAAGCAAGGAGAGAGTCTTTCGCAACCACCACTGCCAAGGATTACCTTCTTAATACGATTCAAGAAGAGGTAAATCAATATTTATAACTCTATTGTTAATAGGTTCAATTTATAGCACAAGATCTTGGCATATTGCAAATGGTAGCTTAATTTAATTATTAAATACGTGCTCTTGCATATACATGAAATTTAACAAGTTCAGCACACCATATAGGGTGACCATCATGCAGTTAGATAATATTAGTTTTTCTTTATGAAAATAACTAAAATTTAATTTATACAGATACGAACCAACTTATCTCGCTAAGCTGCACCGGCACATTATATTTATTGTAGTAGGCATGTCATTTCTTGTTGTCGAGCATCCAATCATGGAACGCCCAATTCGGGTTGTCTTCTGCAATATTTGAGTTGAACTTCTTAAGAACACACTTTGAAAACAAAATTGACGTGTATGGAAAAATAATTTAACTTATAATACATTCGAGGGCTGGTGGTAGGTCATCATCGTCGTATAACACAGAGAGCCCTGCTATTTTCTAAAAATCACTCTAGCAAGTTGTAAAAACCAAATTTCACTTAATTAAATTCCAACCCTGCTATTTTCTCATATTTCCATCTAATTTTTAAAACCTAATTTCAATCACATCAATTCACAATCAATCAATTCATAAAATTTGCAATCAATTCATAACCTAGTTCGAATCAATAAAATTCCTTATCAATTCATATAAAACATTTCTACCTAATTTATAGTAATTTCTAACAACTCCAAACAATTCTAAAAATTTCAATCAATTTCTAACAATTTATAACAATTACAATCAAACAATTTCTAACAAGTTTAATTTAACAATTTCTAACAATTCCAATCTAATAATTTCTAACACTTCAAATCAAACAATTTCTAACAATTTCTAACAGTTTCAATCAAACAATATCTAACAATTACAATCAAATAATTATAACAATTACAATCAAACAATTATAACAATTTCAATCAAACAATTATAACAATTCCAATCAAACAATTATAATAATTTCAATCAAACAATTTTTAACAATTCAAATCAAATAATTCTAACAAGTTCAATTAAATAATTTCTACCTAATTTCTAATCATTTCTAACAATTCCAAACAATTTATAAAAATTCCAAATAATTTATAAAAATACAAGCAAATAATTTCATACCCGAAAACAAAAGCGGAGCGACGGCGCGGCGGCGGGGTGGAGCTACGGTAGGGAGAGAGAGGGAGGCAAAGAGAGAGAGAGAGAGAGAGGGAGGCCGAGAGAGAGAGGGAGAGGTCGAGAGCATTTTGCGGTGGCCGGAATGGCCGAAAATGGAGTTTTCCGGCGGCAGAGAAAGGGGGCGGCGGTTTGGGGAGAGAGAGAGAGGGGGGGGATCCCGTTTTTATAAAAATAAAAATAAAATAGTAGACCACCCCCTACAGGGTTTGGGCGGTTTGGTCTGAATGGTAGACCGCCCCACGGGGGGACGGTTTGGTTATGTGTGAATTTTTTAAAAAATGTGGTTATTAATAATATTTTATATTAATTTTTGGTTATGAAAAAAAAAACCGGGTTGTAGAACCAAGCCCTACTTCATCAATATATCATCAGTGGTTGACAAAAAAAAAATTGCATTCTTAATTGAATAATTTATTTATTTAATATATCTCATAATTTACAACATCTAAATCAATCCTATTCATAAGAATTTCAAGGCTTAAGAGCCGTTGAGCAAGGAGCTAAAAATAGAAGTAACGGTAATATTCCATCTAAATATTCCGAAATAATCCTGATCATGCCCCAGGACCAATGACGCGTCTTCAAGACACCAATGTGGATAAGGAGAAACTGGCCCACATAGCAGTTGCGCACGGGCTTCACCAGTATCTATGGAATAAGGGACCTCATCAAAGCCAGGTCAGATCGACAGAGTTACTCTTCATTTGTGTTTCATTTTGGTGGGTATGTTTTTCCCATTCTATTGGATATCTTTCTTTCCTTTTTTTTATGGGAATTTTCTTTTTGGGATATGCATTTTTGGTACATATATAATTTATACACAATAACACGTTTACATCCAAGAAAGCATCTAATCTACTAGTAGACCGAAGAATCTTTGCGTTTTCTGATGAACATCTAAAAAGTGTGTTAAATCTGAAACAAAAACAGTACTCTGTGCATTTTTTTGCGTTTTTATAGGAATTTTCTTTTTGGGATATGCATTTTTGGTAAATATATAATTTATATATAATAACAATTTTACATTCTTGGAAGCATCTAATATACTAATAGACCGAAGAATCTTTGTGTTTTCTGATGAGCAATCTAAAAAGTGTGTTAAATCTGAAACAAAAAGAATACTTTGTGCATACAAAAATCCTATTTCGATGACAACATAGATTTTCTCTTTTAATTCTGGTATATCCGTCAAAGAGATTTAGCTGCGCTATAATGTAATCTAGGCAATACCAGTACAAAACTTACTGTTAGAACAATACCACGGTTCATTGGAAGCTTTTTCTTTGCTGCTTTGAACAATGCAACTCAAAGTCTATTTTTTATAGCATTTTGATAAAAGTACCAGTGGTAGACAGCCATTAAGAAAAAAGGGACATTGGAGTCATGCAATTATAACAATCCAGTTTTTATTTTTATTTCATACTGCTAAGTCAAACCACACAAAAAAAAGTAGCCAAACCGCCATAACTAGTACATAGCATGATACAATCATAAAAACACCAATGAACCTGAAACCCAAAACAACATTATTTCATTCGACCTTGCGGCAGACATCACCATCGCACACATATCCTTCGTTCGTTGCCTCATGACCATTATTCTCCTCTCCATTTGCCTTCTTCAATGCACACGCCGGGTGCAAATCAAAGTCACATTTGCTGCACCAGTATGACCAACTACCCCCCATCTCCTCACATCCGTCACAAGAATAGGTTCTACGTTTGGTAAGCACCAATTCATGCTCCACATGCAATTCATGCTTGATCTTTTCAGGCCAACCCTTTGCCATGTTCTCGATCTCATCCTCTAACTCCTTTATTCTCTCCTCAGTAAAAGGGTATGCGTTGGCACCATGCAGCATCAACAGCATCTTCACATCCTTTGAGACTGTTTTGCCACTTGGACCTATAGCAACGAGAGATGGAATTCCCCTGATTTTAAAGATTTTCTTGAGGAAGCTCTTTCTTGGGTCTTCCAATGGAAGTGCAAGCCATGGCATGGAGGAATAGAAGTTGTCGTAGGAGTCTTGGTCCCGGTCACTTGATACAAAAACTATTTCAAATGCATCAGAATATTTTGATTTGATTTTGTTGTACTCTTCGATCAGTTTTGGAAGGAAAGCACGGCACGGCCCGCACCATTTTGCGGAGAAGTAGAAAATTATGGTTTTCCCCACAAGGTCAGACACTGGTATCTGAAATGGAGGAACAATGAAGCAAACATGAATATAAAATGTTGTTTTTCTATTAGTTCCTTACTAGTATCTACGAATGATCAACGAAACCCTTCTAGGGATAGGATAAATTAACAAATTTTCATTCAATTAATAAAATAATGATCAATATATTTATTTATGAAAAGCAAGCCAAGAAAGAGGGAGTAATGAGATAAAGATACAAGGAAAGATAACTGTGTTTTTTGTTCTTCTTCTTATTCTTTCTTCAAAGCCTTTATTCCAATAAATTGAGGTAGGTAAAAATAAAACCTAATCGGAATCAGAAAGAAACTTCCCAGGAGGTCACCCATCCTAGTACTACTCCTGCCTAATTCGTAAGGGTTTTATTTTCATAAAGAGGCATTTTTTTTCCTGCTGGTTCGCCAAACCTATCACGAAACCTCCACCTTTTTTATTCTTATGCTATTTTGGTTAAATTTTTCGGGCTTACAATTTACTAGCATTTAATTATAGAAAATTAAGATATTTTCTGCAGTTATCTGAAAATTATCCATGAAAGGCTTATCTATCAAAGCAGTCCTAATATACTGGTCAACTCCTACCCAGCTAAACATCACAACTGCCTGAGAAAATTGGTGAGTAGTGCAATATTTGATACTAGCACGACCTGATTTATATCATAACCTCCAAACTCAATATGTAAAAATTAATCTGTCAGTTATGCATATAGCCCACAGAACCAAAAGATTAGAACTAAGATAAGAAATTGCTCGAATGATATAATATTACCTTAGTACCATCCTTTCCAACAACATAATCAAACTCTCCTTTAACCAGAAGCGACTCAAGCGTCTGCTGTTCCAGTTTTACCCTTGCCTTCTCCTCTAAAATCGCCATTTTCTCCTGAGAAAACGGAAAACCCTCCCATGCCTCCACTCCATGCTCCTCTATTATATCTGCACAATTATCTTTCAGAGTCTTCCCATCTGTTCCAATCATAACCAAGGTAGGAAGAGATCTCAATTCGAAGTACCGTGGAAGTTTCTCTATGATCTTTTCCCCGAAAGGGATTGCAAGAAATGGTAATTTTGCAATGGTTCCGTTGTAAGTTGATTCATCTTTATCTAGGAGAATTGTGACAATTTCAAAGCTTTCACCATGTTGTTTAAGCTTTTCGTACAATTGGGAGAGAATTGGGGTGAACTCTTCACATGGACTATAGTCAGAGGCTGCAAAATAGAGACCCACATACTTTCCTTCGAGCTCTGATACTGGTATCTGAAAAAAAAAACTATGTCAGAAATTAAAAAATATAACCAATCACTAATTTCCAGATATGAACAAACAAAAAAGAATCACAATGGCTGCTATCAAGACATACCAGTCAAGCCAGGGGCGGATCCAGTAACAGGGAATGGGGGTCAATTGACCCCATTCACTTTCAAAATTTCTACATTTATACATGATTTTCTATCTAGTTTATAGTCAAATGCTATGAGTACTGTAAAATTGACCCCATACTTACATGAAAATTTTATATGATTGATCTCCAATTGTGTTCGACCCCCATAGCTTGAAAGACTGGCTCCGCCCCATAGTCAAGCTATGTTGACAGGTACGAGTCTTAGATAGCAGTACAAGATTGTGCAAATTGGGTATTTTCCAGGTATGTTATATCGCACTCAAAGTTCAGAGGGTGTTTAACTGTCAAATTCAGCCGTAAAAATCAGTTTACACTAGATGTCACTGCTCATGTTTAGTCCAAAAACCAACTTCAAGTAGCAAACAAAAACAAAAACAAAAAACTATCTCATTTCTTTACATTCCTAGATACCAAAAGTAATGGACTACCATTATTTTTAAAAAACTGTGATAAAAAACCAAAAGATGCAAAAGTTTACCTTATTGCCCCTGCCTGACACCACATAATCACGGTCTCCAGAAACCAAAATACTCCGAATCGTCTGGTTCCTCTTTTGGGCCTCAATGATCTCGTTCAACTCAGCAAACCTCTCAGCCGTGAATGGGTACGCATCCGACCCATGCTCTATGACGAATTCAACAGCATCATCAGTGAGAAATTTCCCATTGGCATCAATCATGGCAAGAGTTGGTATACCCATGATCTTGAAAGTCTTGGCCAGTTTCTCTCGTGCCTCGGAGTCTGAGAACGGTATTGCAAGCCACGGCATCTTGGAGAAGTATGAAGTAAAGGAATCTTCATCCTGGTCACGAGAGATGAAGATTACTTCAAGAGGTTTGGATTGGGACAAGAGGTCGTGGTACGTCTTGGTTAGTTTGGGGGTAAATCCACGGCAAGGTGGACACCATGATGCCGAGAAGTAGAGACCAAGGGTTTTCTCCTTGAGATCTTCTATTTTCACCTGTTAAGAATTCAATTTGAAAACATGAACAAATTTGATGAGGAACAAAAATCTTTATGTACTCACATCATTGTAAATTTGTAATTTGTAATTAAATACACTCCCTGTTATATGCTGCTAATTATGTATTACAAGAAGGAGACACATACATCATTTTACTGATACTTACTACAGCAGAACTTAATGTTATAGCAAGGTACTAACTGGTATATCTTTTTATTAGTAGGCAGCACAAATTATAGAGGATGTTGGTATGAACATAAAATAGTTTATTCATTCTGTTTTTCCTCTATGAAGCTTTGTCCAAGAGTGTAATACAACAGACTGGATTAAACCCCAAATTTGACCATATATCCAAAACGAGAGAGAAATTAAACAACAACAAAAAAATAATAACAAAGATTGTCACATACTTCCCTTTGCCCATTATTTCTCCAAAAAATATGTGTGTGTGTGTGTGTGTGTGTGTGTGTATAAAAACCACATAATTGTTAATTTCACAGATATAGCTCAGGTACAGTCACAAGCTTGTAGTGTACAAGTTTGTCAACGGCCAATTGATACACTGACTTCTAAAAAAAAACAAAAAATTTATGTATAAGTCAGATCCTCTATACTAGAGGAATTGTACCCAACAGGGCGACTAGACTATATTCTTTTTAGTTCTGTTGGGTAGAATAAAATTAATGGCCTCCTCAAAAGAATTGGTCTCCTCATAAGTTGTGGATATTGATCAAGACTCTTGCTTTCAGGGTTGGATTCAGAATTTTCATTAGAGAGGTCAAGAAAATAGCAAATCGGGTTCAAACTCATTCGCTAATCGGATACTATATAAAAAATAATGCTCTAACTTCTAATCCTAATTACCAATCAGAATTTATTCTTATTTTAACCATAAATTTAACCCTAAGAATTTCAAGGGGGAGCGAGAGCAAACAAAATTCAAGAAGAGAGGGAGGGGGGGTGAGGGGGGCGAGGGGGGCAAGAGAAGATTTGGTCCAGACCTATATATTTTCATAAAATTTCCATCCGAGGGGCAGTTGCTGCCCCTGGCCCTTACTGGGTCAACCCCTGCCTGTTTTGGTATGAATGTGTCGTTTCTATTATATAAGAAATGTTTCTGGTTTGAAGTTTTGGTATAAATTATAGAGAGTGAGCCTATGGTACTATGCATAGTAGCGGATTGATCCGTACTATGGATCAATATCTCTATTTTCAAAATTCAAACAATCGATCTGAACCGTTCAACATGATTTTCATATGAAAATATACTTGTAAATCAAATTTTACATTTTTAAGAAATTTTTTTACATTTTTTACATGATCTAAAAATTCTAGACCATTCAAATATTGTGATTTTCTTGATCAGCCAGTCCAAGCACTCATCCAACGGCCCGAGAGCATAATTCCAGATTGATCAAGTAGTCCCCTTTGGGGGAATTTTTTATTCATAGAAATTATAAAATTCAGACGTACGGAAATAAAAAGAGTACCTCGTTTCTATCAAATATAGTAAGATCGGACTCATTGAGTCGGATCCATTGATTTTTTTTAAACTGCACAGAGAATTTGCCAAAAAAAAAAATTATTGATCGTGAATAGTGATTCCGATCCATAAATTGATTGATTTTCTGTGGCACAAAATCATTTGTATCTGCAGATATAGAGAGTTCAGTACCGCAAAAAAATCAATTCCTTTATGGATCAGAATCACTATTCACGATCCATAATTTTTTTTATTTCTTCTGCTTCATTTAAAAAATAAAAAAACCAACAGATCGGACTCAATGAGTCCGAACTTACTATATTTGATAGAAACGAGGCACTCTTTCTATTTCTTAACGTCCGAATTTTCTATAGATAAAAAATTTCTCCACTTTGGGCTGCGAACTTTCAAAGTGATTGGGAAATTCAAGGGAACCGGTCAAAGGGATATGCAAGGGAAATAAGATAGTGAGAGAACATTATTCATGGCCAATTTTAATCAAAAAAATTATTCGTGGCCAAAATCAACAAATCATTTGATATTTATCTATGGTATTTCAATTTTCCAAATTCACCCAAAAATAGAGCACTCTTATAATTTATTCGTCAAATTGTTCATTTACTCATAAGTCATAAGTCAACCCTTTGAAAAAATGATCTGAACGCCAAAGCAAAGCTCTGCAAAACAAATCTGAGCATTTCTATAACAGATCAAATCTAACAATCTTATAGCTGTAGAAACAATACTTGTATTTTTTTTTGTCATCTATGCTGGTAGAGAGGATAATCAAGTTTATACCTGATCGCCGTTATTCCGGACAAGATAATCGCGCTCGTTGCCTGAGAGAAGCGAGATTGTGTCGTAAGTCTCACCACCATTTCCTGCCATCTCTCTCTCTTGTATTCTTATTTCTTTGTTGTTGTTCGTGTGGTAACTCAGTGCTCACTGCTGAGTGTGTGGGTTCACGGTGAAGTGGAATCCGAAATCTCTAGAGAACGCAATATATAGATGCTGTAAGTGTTAGATATCCTCTGAAATCAAATTTATTCTACATATATACTCTTAAACCGTTCGATGAACGTTTGTCCGAGTCATGCATAATCTCTACCGTTAACTTTTAGGGAGGAGCTCTGAGATTCACACAGAACGCGAATATTGATGCGGTTCGAGCTGCGGTCGGTTCGGAAATAATTCCACGTGGAAAGTTTGTTTGCAGTCGTCGTCAATGGGAAGAAAAACACAACAATGTTTCCGACGACTTGTCCGGGATTCTGTGTATCCTGGTAATATAAAGGAGAATATGTTGCATGTTAGTAATGAGTAATGAAGAAAACTAATAATTCGCTCATTTTATTATTTTATAGTTGTCTGGTTCGACATACCAATCTTTGAAAATAATGATTTCTTTTTTTAATTTTTTTATTCTTTTGTTTTTATACTAAATGAATTTGAAAATTTATAAATTTTGTATATAAATATATCACTTAGTAGAGTAGAACTAAGGTGTCCTTAAGCTCATCAAAAATCTATCGTATTGACTTTAAACGACGCATCCAAATTGTTGAAACTGATTTACTTAACAAGTGATATGTTTACATGTCAAATTTTTAAAATTTTGAACTAATTTAATATAAATGCAAGCGGTAAAAAAAATTATAAGTTAATTTTAATATATTCATTTTTCATTATCTTTTAGTCGTTTGGTTTTAAACTAAATTAGTTCGAAAAATTATAAATTTGATGTGTAAATACATTATTCATGAAAGTTAAAAAAACGATAAGATTCTAAAAAAATGAAGGACACAGAGGATCTAAAGCTTTGAGGCTAAGAAAGACATTCATTCCATATTTTTGGCTTTAAACTAAATTAGTTGAAAAAATTATAAATTTGATGTGTAAATACATTATTCATGAAAGTTAAAAAACGATAAGATTCTAAAAAATGAAGGACACAAAGGATCCGAAGCTTTGAGGCTAAGAAAGACATTAATTCCATACTTTGAGGCTAAGACGTCAGAATTATGAGTTTTGCTACGGCCCAATGCGTATGACCTCTTGTAGAATGGATCAATATTCTACTTTAAAATATTCAAACGGCTAACTAGTAATTCATGCTACTTAATAAGAATTCATATGAAAATCTTAATAAAAGCCAAAGTTCTATCACTTTTTTTAAAATTGTATATTATTTTATTGGTTGAGTGAAAATGGCGATATTTGAGTCTTGATAATACTTATTAATTAGATGGATCACTCGCCCAAATATTATATTTTATACTTTTAAGTGATATGTTTTTATGACCTTTGAATTTTCCTTCGGATAAATAAAAAAAATGATTTCCTAAAAATATTTTGATATGAAGGTGACATTAGGCAGTTTGGATTGATCGTTGAATAATTAATCTCAATCATGAACCTTTTTGTTGTTTTTATATTAAATTTCGCAAATAAAAAAAGCTGTACAAATCATAATAAAACGGAAAATTATCAAAAACCCTCAAAATATAAGTGAACTTCTATGAGCTTATTCCCACCTTAATTTAGACTCAAAATGAGCTAAGCCTTTGCAAGTTTTCTTCTTATATAATAATTATTTATAGTGAAGACCTAGAGAAAAAATTTCTGGTTTTTTTTTTTAAAATTGACTAACCTTTTGCACTGATCATGTGCAATGTGGCTTGTTCCATGGATTAATGGTTTACATTTTAATTATATTTATTAATAAAAAAATCAGCGAAAGTTAACGAAGAAAGTACAAAATAATAAAATAAATAATGATAAAAATTTGTCTTTGGTCTAGTGACAAAGACACATGACTTTCATACGAGAGGTCATAAGTTCAAAATTCACAAAATGAATAAATTTTCTATAATATACATAAAAATTTGAAAGTGTGTTGGATGGCTTAATCCTAACTCATGATTTTCAAAAAATAAAAAAAACAATTATGTTTGTCCTTTTCTTGTTTAATAGAAGCTCTAGATCATTCCAGGTAAATCTAGAGTTCGAACTCTTAAGGGAGAAGTAATATAATTGACCTGTCGTACTCTTCCCCTCTCTATAATTTACATAGTTTAAATAAATATGTTACGTCAGCAACCGTGATGTCATCTAATTTTTATTCGCTCTCGTCATGGTCTCGATCGGATTGTCAAGGACTTGGATAACAAGGCATAGATGATAAAAATTACAATTTTTCTTAATCTTGCGTTATTAATTAAGATTTGATAATAATAATAATCCATGCTTCCATCAGATTTATCAGCTGTATCTGATTTTTTTTTCAAAATTCCAAATTTTTAGAAATTATGTTATTCTTTATTCATTTTACAATATTTTCAATAGGTAAAAAAAAAATCCTGCTCCCATCATAAAAATAGCTATATATAATCCTAAACTATTGCATATACTTAGGAGTGAAAATGGAGCAGATACGCAGCGAATAGTGACAAAACCATATTCATCTCTTTTTTATTTTTTGGATACGGATACAGAGCGGACAGTAGACAGATACAGATACGGATACGGAGTGGATATCAGATGAATATGGGTCCGAATCTGATCGGATATTTATTAAAATAATATAAAAAATATATTAAAGTTCATAATATATATCTAATTATATTGATGAATAACATATTTTTTCATAATATATATTCAAATATATGGTATATATCTATATATGGATACCGATAATTGAAACATAAAACCATATTAGTATTTTTATCTACACGGATATTCGAATATCCACATCTAATTTTTAAAATATAAATTAAATATGAATCGGATATTATCCATACATTTTTCACCCCTACATATACTTCTCCGGAATAAATTATTATACAGAGTAAATATAAGGACAAGACTAATTTGATTTTATACAGCGATTAATTAATAAGAAAAAATATAATTAATAGACTGTATAAAACTAAAGCAGCTCTGTCAAAACTCAGAACCAATATCCAATTCAATTCACATTTTGGCTTACAACACAACTGCTCCCACCATAGATGAAAAATGCCAAAAGAGAAGAAACATCGCTCATCTATCTCCCTCCACCGCCTCAGCTCAAGGTGCTTTCGGTGCCTTTTCTGGTTAAATAAAGGACAACTTTTATTTAAAAAAAAAAAGCAGAGAGAGATCGTCAAATAATTCGGCCTACATTACTGTAGAAATGTTATTTCTCCGGAAAATTTACGGTATTTTATTGTAGATATGATGCCAATAGAGTGTTTAATAATCGTCATATAAAACATAGAGCATTAATATAAAAAAGATGATTATCTTGTAATGGATGAATCGAGAATTACTTGGAATTGCTAGACTTGACTCCGAGTCAACTATGAACTATCGCAATCGATGACGTGTCATTGTTGCTGCTAAGCCCTACTTAGAGAGGGAAAAATGGCACGCAGATCTGGTTCTGTCACGGAACGGGACGGTTACGATACAGAACGGCACGGCATGTCACGCGAAAGATCTGATCACGACACGGCACATGGTCACGCGAATAACGTGTAATTAGGACCGTTAAGTCTTGATCAAATGATGAATCTTGAATAAACTAACATAAATTATGAAAAAATAGTTAAATGTGAGAAACGTGACCAGTTACGTTTGGACACGGCACGCGAATAGTCACGGCACGGGAGTTACGGTGTGACTCGTTTACCGTGACCACCGCTCTACATTTTAGTCACGGCACGGCACGTGTGATTGTTCACTTGATCACGGCACGGCACAAGACCAAAGCCACAGCGTGTTAGTCACGGCACGTTTTGTCCGCTCTAGCCTACTCATCGGAGGTTGATAAAAAAAATAGCAATCTTAATTGAATAATTGATTTATTTAATAGGGAAAATTGCCCGTGCAGGCGTGCACCCATCAAAAGTTTGAAAATTGCTAATTTTTCCATCAAAATATCAAAAATATTATATTTGTCCATTCAATCTAAACATCATGTTTTTTTATCTCTATTACTTCATTAGTCTATTATTTGTCTTTTATTAAAAATTAAATTGAGCATTTTGCCCTTTTCTCCTTTGCTGAAGCGCTCTTCAAAAGTGAGATACTAATCGGATCAGGCTTGATAGACCGACTCCAAAAGTCCAAAATATTTATTGAGATTGAAATTGCATCAGAAGTTCCAACATCGCCCCTCGTACTGTACGAGTGAGAAAAATGACACAGTGGAGCCGATTCTGTCATAAAACGGCACAATTATACGTGTGACTATTTCGTTCTGTAATTTGCGTGTTCCGTACTGTGATCATTCACTTGCTATTACTATTTGTTGAAAATTTGGCACGACACGGCACGTTACGTCACGTAAAAGATTCGGTCACAGTACGGCATGACATGTGGTCACGCGAATCATATATAATTAGAACCATTAAGTCTTAATTAAATAATGAATCATGAATAAACTAACGTAGTAAAGCTTTTAGAGATAAAAACAAGAAGACCTGGAGTCAACCGGACAAAAAACAACCTAGCAAGGTACAATTATTTGATGGGACCTTTACTAATAATCAATCCTTCACATAAATAAATTAAGAAAATGCAAACCCACGTGAGTATTGGTAAACGAAAATATTATACTCCATGTTGGCGCACAAGTTGTGAGCAAAACTCAACATGAATTAAGGCCCAGTAACAATAACAACAGACAGATAAATAATGGGCTTTGTTGGGCCTATTCTTTTCTTGTGGGCAACGGAGGGCTTTTTGTTTTAACTTTTCATCAAGAACAAAATAATAATGTATTTTGTTTATTCTAACAAATTGTATAACATGTGAGCTGAAATTCTATGCAATCTTGGTGACACCTCTCCTGTCTGTCCCGGCCCAATAACACAGGAAATATTTTCTCAGGTATGATCGACGCAAATTCTATGTCAAAAATTGCATATTTTTTGTTTGCTAACATAAGCAGTGGTTTTATATCAATTAGCACTCAAGCAAATTGGTTTAATTAATTAATACCATCTAGGGTGGTAATATTCCTTAACTAAGGCTCTTTTTCTGGGCCTTCTGACATTAAGCTGAAGCACAATTAATTCAACCATATAATTGGTTTAGTTTCATTAATTAAACACAATCTAACTAAGTCAATAAGTAAGGCTTTGTTTCGTGTCTGAATAATGAGACTTGCTTCTGGGTCTTTTAGAGGGGGCCAGTATCCTCTGCAGAATTTTTTTACCTGCGGAGCTGATCGAACAGTTCAGATTTATTTTCAGCGGTGAGTGCTCGAGATGATAGAGGGGGCAGTATTAATTTTGCTTTGAAATTCCTGCAAAAATCTTATTTGGTCCGTCCGATCAAAACGAACAGACCAAATTAAAAGAACTGCAGGAACTCCTCGGGTAAAAGCTCCACAAAGGATGCGACTGTTTTGTACCAACTTTCGACCTGACGCAGTAAATATCTTTTCTTTTTTTTCCTTTGCTCCATTCTGAATTATTTTCACTGATTCCGGAGCTTAACGCTACTATTCTTTCAAGTACCAAATCGTAGCTTTCACTGATTGTTACCCTTAGCGAACGCCACTCCAAAAAGGATCGAAGGGTTTGCATTGACCTTTCGTTGAAGAATATCAGATAAACAAACAAGGGCAAAATGGCCAACTTATTTTTTAATTAAAGAAAAATAATATACTTTCGAAGAAATGGAGATAAAAGAAAGGATGTTTAGTTTTGAATGGGTAAATAAGATATTTTGATGCTCTCATGATAGGTAAATTAGCAATTTTTAAATTCTTGATGGGTACACCAGCAATTTTTACTAAATAATATATCTCATAATTGACAGCATCTAAATCAATCCTATTTATCAGAATTTCAAGGCTTAAGAACTAAAAATCAATCCTATTTGAGCAAGGAACTAAAAATAGAAGTAACGGTAATATATATACACATCGTACTGGTATGCATACGAAGGAATGATGGTATATAATAGACATCGAATTATATTCAGTCTGATATTTAATCGGAACCGTCTGTACATTAAAATTAATACACACTTTATCAACTTGAATCTTGATTCTTGACGTTGTCCATACAAATTCTGACATAAATTACACGGTTCCGATTGAATATCAGATAACCGACCGACCGCCCTAAAAAGCTACAAGTAAAATCCGCAAATGTAAATAATATTACTGATATGTGTAGCCGAAGAAAGTACCGAAATTTTTATTAATAAGAATATAAATAATAAAATATCGGTTTTGCAAAGGTTTTGGGTAGAATTTGAAAACTGAGAAAATCGTGATTTTTGACAACGTTCTCTGGACGTGATTCTTGATAACAGCCAGATTAACGAAACATAATTAGCGCTAAGTAACGCGTTAAAAAAAAAAAAAACTGTAGCTGGCCGTTATTGTGCATAACGGCCAGCTACAGTTTTTTCTAGTTCAGTCCAGTTCAGTTCAATTCAATTTTGGAAAAAATCACTGTAGATGGTCGTTATCGTCCATAACAGCCAGAATTTTTTTTTAAACGCGTTAGTCAGCGCTAATTTAATTTCGCTAATATGGTTGTTGTCAACAATCACGTTCAGAGAATGTTGTCAGCAATCACGGTTTTTCCAGTTTTCAAATTCTACGCAGAACCTTTCCAAAACCGATATTTTTTTATTTATATTCTTATTAATAAAAATTTCGGGAAGAAAGGTGTATCCCATGAGTTTTGCTATGTATCTCCAACAAGACTTTAATTTGGGTCCGATGCCCCATCAATAACTCCTATCCTTTTACTATGGGAAGGAAGGAAAATTTGATTTTTTTTCTACCCGATTTTAGTATTTTGGCAAAAGACCAAAAAGGTCTGTGTAATCAACGAAGCTTCCTATCCAGTTTCTTGATAGCCTGGATTTTGTTTTGTTCCCTTTAAAGTACTTCATATTCTAATCATGCTGTTGGAATGATGTTATCCTGGATGTTGAAATTTTGCTGTTTCTAATGAATAATTTCATTCCTCTTTTCAAGTACTTATTCTGTAATTAAACTTGGCTTTGCAGACTAAGTTGCGTTTGGATTGAGGCAGAATAACACTAACCACTGTTATTAGAAGTGGATCGGACCGGCCGGTCTGGCCGGAATAAATAAGAACCGGACAGGTTTACGATCTGATTTGGTATTAAGACCAGACATACAAATAGAGCCGGACATATTTAGTTAAACCGGCTGGTTTTATGAAAAAAAAAACAGAGTACTAAACCAAAACAAACCGGTTTTTTTTATTGGTTTTGTGTCCGGCTATCTATTTCCAATTTTGAAAAGAAAGGTGCGGTTTTGAGGGAAAAAGTAGTATTTTTAGGAGAAAAACTGGAATATAATATGTATTATGTAGGAGAAAAACTGGAAAAATAAAGAATTTCTATGTAGTTATTCGATTTAATATGAAGTAAAAACTATATAATTCTTTGACGAAAAAAAAGTATTTCATGATATTTTATTTTACTAATTCTAAAAATGAGTTCTACATTTGAGCTACAATAAATATATTATTTTCCAATAAAAAAATATATTATTTGTAATACATAAATTTATTTTTAAAGTACATTGTTTAAACAATATGTATATTGGAATTTTTATTACATAAAACATAATTATTTATAATAATAATTATATCTTATAAGTACGCACGTATTTAAAAAACCAGCAATCAAACTGGTTGATCTAACGGTCCGACCATTTAACCGTCAAACTGGAGCTTTACCGAGTCGACGTCTAGTCCAGTTCTGATACATTGGCACTAACTTAGAAATTAATCTGCTATTCTTAAAATCATGTGATTCAAATATAAATTAGAAAATAAGAATAGTACGATAACAACGATGTTCTACTATTCCAATAAAAAGATGGATTAGCACTATTCTGAACATACAATTCATCACTATCCTAAAAAGGGGGGAAAAAATTATGCCACTTCAAAACATGAAATTAGAAAATTGCCACTCTAAAATCACTAAATTCATGAAATTGCCATGATTATACAACTTATATACAGATTTAATTAAAATTATACATATTTAGTCAGAGTAGTTGTAGAAAATTATACTTACCATGAACTTTGGGAATCGGAACCGTAACAAAACTGGACCGGACCAGACCTAACCGTGTAGAACCGGACTTAAACTCAATTATTGCACCTACTCTGATTTTCTACAACTACTCTGATTTTATATTTAACATACATGTAATTTATATCTAAATACACAAGTGTTTGTCTAGTATACAAAGTATTTTTTCTTTTTTTCTTTTAAATAATCATAAGAACAGTTACTGCCAGACATGTAAGTATACAGTTTTCAGAGTTATTATTTTTTAGTAATGCAAGGTATAAATATTTTTCATCATCAAATGTAAATTATCTAACAAAAATATATACTTTCATCATCAAATATAATATACCAGGTATAAATATTTTTCATCATCAAATGAAATAATCTGTGTTCGGTTTAATATAAAGTATTCTACCTTGTTGTTTTGTGGCATTCTCAGCAGGCAGCAGCTTCCGGCATTTTTATTCATAACCAAAAAAATAAATAAAATATTATTAATAACCGGCCCCCCCAAAAAAATTTTACCCATGCCCAAACCGCCCTCTGGGGGGCGGTTTACCTCCCACCAAACCGCCCCCCCCATGGGGCGGTTTACCCCCCACCCAACCCGCCCCCTAGGGGGCGGTTTACTAATTTTTTTTTTTTAATGCGATGATGGATGGATTATTTATAATTATGTTTATAATTTATGTATTTTATAATATTATGTATTTGTTTATATTTTTAATACGATGGATTTTATGATTTGTGAATAGTTTAACAATAACACATGATATGGATAGATAACAATAATTGTTTTTTTTTTTATCTAAGCAATGCACTGATTCATTAAAAAAAAATATTAGTGTGATCTCATTGTCTATGCCAAAACACCCGTCATTTTTATCCATGCCCATCGAAACTTACATTTCATTGAAATTAAAGTTTTATAAATTTTTTATATGTTTCTTTGAAATTATATAGTAAAATATATAATTTAGTTTATTAGAAGGACTGAAACAAATAATCCGGATCAATGTTTTTCAGATCAGGTTTTTCGCGGCTGTAAGAAAAAGTAAAATATTTCATTGTGTGTTATTAGAAAAAATAAAACAACCATAACTTAAAAAAAAATGAAATGGATCAAGGGTCGGAAACATCGTTTTTTTTTTTAACTTTAAACGGTCATATCTTTTGCTAGGAAAGTCGGATTTACACGTATGACCCCAATTCGGAAAGGGGAGGAGGAGACGGTGCTGACCGTCTCCCGGGGTTAACCCCGGGTATCCGAAAAAATCAGAATCGCCAAAAAACATTGTTTAGTGCCTCAAAAATTAAGTTTAAGATTTTTAGTATCTTAATTGAATTTTTTAATGTTAAAAAATACTTTTTAGTACTGAGAAATGCACCAGTAGCAAGTGCAATTGCCACAGGAGAAGTCTCATACAAGCATTTTGTCTTCTGGTTTGATTTCAAGGACTGAAAGGTATATGCTCTAGTAAATCTGTAATTATAATATAGTTTACTAGTTCCGTTGATTCTAAGAAGCGTAGGAGTCTCTTTGCAAATTAGTAGTCTAGATAGGAACATTATATGGAATATATCACCTGATTTTGTCTTCAAAATATAAAGCATGTTTAGATACTAAACAAATTTTAAATTGTTCATTAGAAACAATTATCTATATATTAACAATCATTACTTCATTAGTTATGTGTTCACACAAATAAAGAATTCATCAACATTATCACTTTGAAATTTGTTACTATTAACAACCATCAAATGTTTTTTAAGGTTTACAATTAATAGTTCGTCATTGTTCAATTATATTATGCATTTAATTGTGTGTATACATACATAAGTAGACAAATTAACTATTTGCTCTTGAAAACCGACTAATTAGACTAATGACATTTTTCTTAAATAGACTACATATTTTTTATTTTTTTAATAAAAGGTATAATGGATATTTTATAAATTTAAAATAAGCTTTAACAGACAAAGGGATTAAAATGAGTAAATTTGTAAGTGTTTAAAGTTTAAAAGAATAAATATGATATTATGAAGTTTAGACAAGAAATACGTAATATTGACAAATCATAAATCATAAAATCCATCGTATTAAAAATATAAACAAATACATAATATTACCAAATATGATATTATGAAATCATAAATCATAAATATGATATTATGAAGTTTAACCCTGCATTCACTTATGTTTTAAACTATTCACAAATCATAAAATCTATCGTATTAAAAATATAAACAAATACATAATATTATAAAATACATAAATTATAAACATAATTATAAATAATCCATCCATCATCGCATTAAAAAAAAAAAAAAATTAGTAAACCGCCCCCCGGGGGGGCGGGTTGGGTGGGGGGTAAACCGCCCCCTGGGGGCGCGGTTTGGATGGGGGGTAAACCGCCCCCTCAGGGGGCGGTTTGGGCATGGATAAAATATTTTCGGGGGGCCGGTTATTAATAATATTTTATTTATTTTTTTGGTTATGAATAAAAATGCCGGCAGCAGCTTCTGCTTATAATTTAGTATTTAAAAATCCATTGAAGTCTTGATCTTATGTGGCTAAACTTCTAATATATATAATAACATTGTTAATGTTCAAATCAAGAAATGGCCACAGAAGAACCAAAAACTTGGCATACGTACTAAATAAGCAACGGCATTTATTATTATTATTTTTTGATACGCAGGCAGCAACAGCATTTTAAATAAGCACTACGGAGACTTATTCGTGTTAGATTTATTCATGTTAGATTTATTTTGAAGAAAAAAATAGCCTATAGCATTTTAAATAAGCAACAGCATTTAAAAAAAAATCTTACCGGGGTATTAAAAAAAAAAAACGTAGACCCGTCCGAACTGTGAGAATTTGGACCATGGTTCTAGCACGGTTTTGAGCCAATTTCAAACTAGAATTGCCGGATCCGACCCATGTAGAACCATAGACCGTGAGAACCGTGATCCGTACAGAACCATGAACCGGCCGGATTTGGACCGGACTGGACCATTTAGTAAACACTATATTCGTATGTATCTCTATTTATAAAGTTCAAACAATCAATTTAAATTGTTAAACATGGTCTACATAAAAAAGTAATTGAAGACCAATTTATATATTTTTTTAAAACTTTTTTTACTATTTATTTAGATAGGTACAATATGACTACTTTCGAATGTTCTAAATTTTTTTAATTAAGTTTTATCTATTTAAAAAATAAAAATTAAACAAAATATAATTTTTTTGCAAGTATATTTTCAAATGAAAATTATGTTGAACGATCTAGATTGATTATTTGAATTTTAAATACAAAAATACAAGTTCATAACACTTATCTGGACTTTATCTGGAACATTTAAGTTTTAATATCCATTATTCCATAGATTGCGAAGAAAAAACACGACCAAAACATAAAAATAGATCCAAATAATGTTCAATACATTTCCTTTTAGGTTCTCATGCCCCTAACACTTCGAGAGAGGGGGGTGTCCGATGCCCATCGGATCAGAACAGTACTCGATGGGTGTCCGATACCGTCCGATCTAGCTACTTCAAAATCTGTGCGCACATATATTAAAGCAAACAACACGGATATTAAAGTGATGTGCACAGATTTTGAAGTGAATCGGACAGTATCGGACATCCTTCGAACAGACTCTGGTCCGATGGGCATCGGACACCCTCCTCTCCCTAACACTTCATCTTTTCTGCTAGTTAAAGATTGGCGAGTAGATCAATATGTTTCAGTTTCCTTTTTTGCGTCATGAGTAAAGAGCTGATATTGTCATGGATATTAGACAGATACGGATCGGATATCTGCTTTTTATAATAGTGAATTACATATTTTTTTTCATAATATATATTAAATTATATATTATATATTTACTTTTCGGATGCGGATAATTAAAATTTAAAACCATATCCATATTCGCATTCGCACAGATATTCAGATATCGGATATCCGTATCTAATTTTCGAATACGAATTAGAATACGGTCAGATAATATCCAACCCGTTTGCACCCCTAGTCATGGGCCCATGGCAACCATCTGATAGTGAAAGTACCAGTACTGATAACAGGAGTACCAGTAGTGCTGTTACTAAGTAAACTGTCTACAAGCTTGCCAATCCATTTTGAACCCCTTTCCAAAACATGTAGAGTCATTTTTCAAATAATGTTCAATTTATAAATTGTATGTTAAGAACATCCAAACCTCCTCATTTTTTTGGAATACAACCCCTACACCATTTTAATATATAAGTGATTGTTTCTATGATTAGAAGTACTATTATGCCAAAGAAAATATCCTTTCATTCCATCAATTTTTCTCATGTCTCTAGACCCATTAAGGTATTCAGTAGTACTGTTCTTTACTTTCTTTTTAATACTGTTGGCCCAATTGGGTCAAGACAGCAATTAATTAAAAGATTGCATTAAATATTCTGGATGCAATAATGGTTATGTTAAATTCCGCCATTAATGCATTAATTCGTGAGTCAAACAAGAACTAAGCTGATAATAATAAAAATAATAATAAAAAAAGACATATGACTAGGGCTTCGAATGAATCCAACAAAATTGAACTTAATTTGCGTTGGAGTTTGAATATAATTTTAATTGAAGTGGTTTGGTTTGTTTCAGAATGAATTAATTTCGAATCGAATTAATTATGAATTTTTTCTGAATAAATTTGAAGTCAATCGAATCACGAACTACGAAATTTAATTTTTTATAACCACCGGTAGTTTATGCATTAGTTTTCTTCACACGGTTTCCTTTTATCTTTTACTTTTTACGAATTCGCCCTGATAAATTATGAGCCAGTACAAAATTCCCTCACCTAGTCAAATGAATTGGTTAAAATCACATCATAGACCTAGTCAAATGGAGCTTATTCTGCTATTAGTTTGTTATGCTGCTTAAGTATTTTTCTATTATAAGCTATCATTATATTAACAATTTTGAGCTCTGTTATAAGTTTGGTTCCTGCATTATTTGACATTCGAACCTAAGAAGTTCGCGAACCAATTTTGAATGAATTATACCCAGTTTGAGTTTGAATTTGAAGAATATTCAAACCAAACTAATTTGATTTGTTTCAAAACGAACTAATTTCAAATCGAATTAATTACAAATTTTTTTCCGAATCAAACTCAAATCGAATGACTAACTAAGAACTTTTTTTTTTGCAGGCCTACATATGACTAGTGCGCTACAGAAGCCAAAACAGCTAGCATAGATAGATTACGGTCGACACAAAAAATTATTATTTATTTATTTTAAAATCAAGATGTATATTATTTATGAGAAGGGTTCCAATGCATCCAAAATTCTATGCTCTCATTTGCATTCAATTCTTTATCTCTTTTATCTTCATTTTCAAAGTCCGAATTGTCGATCCGAACTACTCAATATGATCTTCATAATAAAATATGCCTGGAGACCAAATTTTATATTTTTTAGAATTTTTTTACTATTTTTTAAGATACATACAAAATCATTATTTTGAAGAGATTCTAGACCATCCAATAAAGTGATTTTGTACATATCTTAAAAAATAGTAAAAAAATTCTAAAAAATATAAAATTTGGTCTCCAAGCATATTTTATTATGAATGTCATGTTGATCGGTTCGAATCAACTGTTCGAACTTTGAAAATGAAGATAAATAATTTGGTGCAAATGGAAGCATAGAATTTTGGATGCGTAACTAAAAGTTTCGGAATGTTGGAAATATGATATTTCAGATCCGTCACAGAAAATTAAGGCTGTTCTTAGCATAGACTCTATTTTGAACAAGTAAATTTTAACATAACCTTTGTCTTCAGTCTTCTCCAATGACCATTTCAACAAACAAATGTCAAAGAAAAAGTCTCTCTCAGTAGTCAGTACTTAGTACTAAATTGTTGACTGGGCCACCGCCATAATCACACAGTCAACAATGCTTTCAAATGCAATAATGAATGGATAACATTGTAATATATTTCCACAAATATCTTATAGCCGCCTAGGCCTACATGATTATTCAATATGTGTAACTAATTAATCACTCATTTCCAGTTCTGACCAAACTGTAAATCTTACACACTGCCTATCACTTGAGGACTGTAATTATTTTGCAGATCATAGTACCTATTCCACAGCATGATCCCGCCATACTTCGACGACCCCTGAATCGCCGGCAGAACCTGAGATGTCAGATCATCTGGAGGAATGTACCCGCCGCTTTCGGCTGCATCAGTCGAAGCCGGTATCCCCAAAAATACGTTCGTCACTTGAAAACTGCTCGTCCAAGTGTTCCACGAGTTTACAAGGTTGGTTACGTCACCAGATGAGTACTGGCATTGTGCTTGTGGATTGTTGTAGAATTGCACCCAGACATAGTCGAACACCCCTTGCTGTAGTGCGGGTCCCAGATGGGCATCCGGGTAAGGGCACTGGGGAGCGGCGGTGAGTAAGAGCTGGCTGTTGTATTGTTTGAGGGAATTTGCCAGGTCACCATAGTAGTCTGAACTACCGCTTTCTATATCGAAGTCAATGCCGTCAAGAACTGCATCACCGAGGGGACGGGAAGAGGAGCTTCCGCCGAGGTAGTTTTTCCAGAGGTAGTCGGCCACATTCTGTGCATCTGAGGTGGAAGTGAGCTGGTAGCTGCCAGATGCCCCACCAAGGGAAAGAATAACCTATGTATAATTATAAAATTTAGATAAATAATAGTATAATAATTACATAGTAAGACTATAGTTCTCTTTCAGTTAATTTATATTTTATGTAGTTAAAAATAAGTAATTTCAGAGCCTATAAATCTGTTTTCTTTTATTTAGTTAGTCAAAATCATACATAATAATTTAGAATCAACATGAAAGAACTTATAATTAATTGTTAATATTTTTTGGTAGACAATTGGTAGTAACCTTAATCCCCATGGACTGGCATGACTGGATTAAGATGAATAATTCATTGCCATACTATTGTTATATGTTATCTATCAGTGATTTTAAATTTTATCTCATTTTTTAGTTAAAATGAATAATTTGAGAGCCTCATCAATTTGTTTTCGTTTATTTATTTAGTCAGTTGAATTGGTGGAAATTACCTTAATGCCTTGGGACTGGCATGACTGAATGTCAGAGGTGAGCCCGGTGCAAGTGCCTGACAGTGGATCGCAGTGTCCCGCAAGGTTGAGAACTGGGGTTTGGCCATTGCCAAAGGTTGTCAGGAATGCCAACATGACATACTCATAGTTTCCGGTGGCGCATGTATCGGCCAGGGTTCCCTCATCGCCATGCTGACCCCAGTACACGGCAATGCTGCCGGCCTGGGCAGAGGCAGCAAGGAGAGAAAGCAAGAGAGGGATGGTGAGGAGAGAGAGAAAGCTCCTAGTTTGAGAGGCCATTGTTGAGATATAGATGTGTTGTAAAGTTGTGAGATCATACCATGCATTTATAGGGGAGGTTGGAATGCAATTTTCTACATGGGATTTGGGTGGATGTTTCCTCTTGGACCGAAGAATTTTGAGTTTTGACGCCAAGTCTTTTGGATATCTATTTAGAGAAATTTAGATATATACCCATCATAACTTCATCAATTAGATATTTATCCTTCAAAACTTTAAATTTAGTTATTTCCCCATCTAAACTTGCATAATTTATTAATATCCCCATTACTTGCTTTAAGCAACTAAACATACTAATTAATACTGATAATAAAAATAAATGACATTTTTGTCCCTGTGTGCCCCTTCCCCTTCCCTTCTCATCTTCTTCCTTCATCTCTCAGCTATCTATTTCTGATCTGACGGCTTGAACAATTCACACTCCAGAAAGTTGATCTTCATTCTTGCGAGGCGGTTAAACATGGTTGGTCGAGGAGGTGTCAATGAAAACAAGTGGGACCAAGTGGTTCCCAATAAGTGCAGGCTTAGGGGACCACTTGTTCTTCCTTCATTTCTTGAAGTTGACACACTGACACATAGCTTAGGGGACCACTTGTTCTTCCTTCATTTCTAGAAGTAATGTTGCATATATGTACTGGTATATTAGGTACCGGTTTAAGTATCTGGCATTGTACTGGAAACATGAAGATGCATATTCATACGGTGCACGGTTGGAGAAGGTTACCATTGACCTCAGGGGCTGCGATCTTGACTTGCCACATCTGTTATTTATTCAAGGCATTTATTTATTCATTCATTTAATTAATTATTCTGTTGAAGAAAATGTGTATTACAATTTCTAGTCACTATTCTGGGTATACACATTTGATAGTCACTATTCTGGGTGCTTAAGCGGCGAAGACTTATGTAGTTAATTTAAGAAAAGAAGCACTGTACCTGGTAAATCGAGTATGTACCATTAGATTTTTCAATGAAACAAGAAGTTTAAAAAAATAATATTTACATTAACTCAGATTCAATCAAGAAAACTCAAATTAAAAGACGTACAAATGATATGCTACACTGGAGCACCAGTTTTACGAGGAGCGCGCACACAAGAGTAAAACTGACAATTTATTTACTTTATTAAGATTAATTTGTGTTTTTAGTTGCTTAAAGCAAGCAATGGGGATATTAATAAATTATACAAGTTTAGATGGAAAAATAACTAAATTTAAAGTTTTGATGGGTAAATATCTAATTGATGAAGTTATGATGGGTATATATGTAAATTTCTCTATATTTTATCTAAATATCTAATTGATCAAGTCAACTCGTCGCGATGTCTTTTGAGTTGAATTCGAGTTATCCATAACTCGAGCTAACTCAGCTAGTTAGCAGCTCTAAGACTAATACACCAGTTCGTTTGCATCCATTCATTCGCACCTAATCAGATAAGTCTTGTCTGATCTGATCATATCATAGAGAGAACAGATATTTCGGGCCAATATTTTGATGCAACCCAATAAAACTTAATCCAAATTATAACTTTATTAATTAACTATTAATTAATAGCCCAAAATATTCTGGCCACATTTCTAACAGTGTGATACTTATAAGATAAACTGCAGTGAATGGGTAAATAAAATCTGGAAAAGTTTGTAAATTTCTATACAGCATCTAAAAAAACCAAGTAATTTTGTGGAAGGCACAAGCACTACGCTTCATTATTAAGCCAGCTCTAAACAAGGTTGTAAACAAACAAGGGCACAAATTCCTAATCAATTATCATATAACAGTAAGGCAGTATATATCAACGTTGAAAGACCCTCTTGACGAAACCTTGCATGGACTGACCCACTCCAGCTCCCACAGTTTCCGCCAAATATCCAGCCTATGAGATAAAAACAACTCAAATATGATATTTTTCCCAGTACATGCCCAAATTAACTCTTAAATGTTTTCATTATGTTGCCATTGGTCCCTATTGACAATGCTCCAATTAGCTTTCACCTCCTGTCTTTTTTTATTTGATGATGCCTAAAGTAACTTTCATGTGTTGTACCTTTGTTATGTTTAGAAGCAACCCATGTGTTTTCCCGGATGAATGTGTCCTGATACAACAAGCATTATTGTACCAGTGAGGTACAGTAAAGATCTTACCCGGTATACTGAAACCTTAACATTTGGATATGCACCAGTTCTCATTTTGCTTCTATCAAGTTGTTAGCATCTAATCAGGATATTATTGCAAATCTAGGTCCAATTGAATATATAAATTGGCCGCATCAGCCAGGTATGATATTGCTGCATATAATTATGTAGATATACCTCCTGAATAGTCTTTTGCAGGTCCAGAGCATCCTTTACACGCTTATCCACAAATTGCCATGTATCACGAAATTCTGCCACAAGAAAACACTTTCAACATTTTGCTATATGCATACAACTTACAACATTCATGACTCATGAGCATAGTTAGTACCTGCACTTTTCATATGTGATTATGAGTTGGGGACTATAATTATACGTGCTGAATGTATATTATTCCAAACATGATGCGAAAAGGGTGAAAAATAAAAATGAGCGACTTTCTTTTACTATTTGGTTTGACTGAAGTGCACAACGTACCAGGGGAGTTGTCAGTAATCATGTAGATCTCTGAAGCAGAATAGATGCCGCCAAGAAGAGTTCTCTTAACATACCACTCGATGTCAGATGCAGCATCTCCTGCCGCATGCCATATCTCGTCGACAAGTGCTGCACGTTGCTTCAAGCTAGTGGTAAGATTTGCTGGTTGCGACTGTCAAAACATAGAACATAAGAGCTTAATTTAAGAAAAAGAATTGTCACACTCCAGCTGCATCATATATCAATTGGATCCGAAATATCATGTTCATGTTTGAACTTTTTCTTTATTGTAGCTATTTCCTTCATGTAGCATCTATGTTTGATGTTTAATAAATAAATAACTGCCTTCTTGTAGCATTAGCAACATCTGCTACTGATATATACCAGCACCAGCTAGTACGGCAGTAGTTAAGTAAATAACCAAGTATTATTTGAATCAAAAAAAAAAAAAACCAAGTATTATTTGTCATTCTTTCATATACAAAAAAATCAATAGAAAAAAATATTTCAATGCGACACCGTTTAAGAAACAGTATGTTTTCCCCAATAATCACCATGGTCAATTTTTGCAAATTATGCCACAAAAGCACTTACCAAGACAAAATTGACCATAAACACCAGCCAAATCTCACCAAAAGACTCGCTTGATTTCAAATGCAATCCTCGGTAAAATCAAAATTTATAGACATTTAAGAAGCGAGAATAATATAGGTGTTAATTAGACCTGGATGCTGAGAGCCTGAGGCCACTTAGAGACATAAGCTGCCTGCATCTCCAATCTCATGCGGATTAGTTTTGACAACCTCTCACTTAGAATTAGGCTCTTTAGTTTCTCCTCTTCTCCTGACTCTATTTGATCTATCAGTCTCTCCAGGCAATCATCCATGAAAAACTTGTGCAAAAAAAAATTATAACAAGGTAAAATACCACTGAAGCTTAACAATATATCTCATCTCCATTTCCAGCTTTTTTCTTGGCCAATTGGCTTTTATTAATTGACTGCATAATTGGGACTAAATTGAGGCATCTATAAGTTAAATCCACAACCACCTCAGAACAATGTCATAGCAACTCACTGCCATGATGTTCAGGTCGGGTATCAGAATGTACCAGCACCAATATTTCCCTAACAAGGTCCAGGTGAGCGGTGAACCTTGTTAGGAGCACTTCCTATACTCTGATTATAAAAACACTAACCTAAAAGATAACGGACAGCCTAGTTCCTGTTCTAGGGTATAGGATTCAGGGCATTATAACTTTGAAATTACCTCAACAAGTGTAGCTTCTTTGCGAGAAAAGGCGCCAATAATAGAAGGAGACACACCAACATCCCTTGCTCCCGCAATCATTGCCGACTCACTCCATCCCAATCTTGGCTAAAAAAACAACATTCGAATTAATTTTAGTTTCACAGTATGTGTTACTTCCTTTTTCCTCCTTTCCCTTTTTTCATATATTAAGGTAACCAGTGAGATCTAAGTGAAGCTTGAACATCAAGATGTTACCGAGGGAAAAAAATCCACCCTTGATTAATAAAAGAAGAGAACATAAATGCCTTCTTGTTTGTTTCAGTACTAAATCGTCTCGGTACTGTACTGTTTATTATGTTAAGAACTGCTTACAGGTTACTGATAAGTGATACCAGGTATCTGGAACGGTCTATTGAGCTCATACTAACATGATATCAGCACTACAACGGCGATCCCTTACTAATGACACATTACAAAACGGAAATAAATAAGAATTGAAGGAAGAGAAAGGCTATAGTTAGTTCAAGTAAGATTCATACAACATGGTGAAGCGCTGCTCGAAGCACCTTCGCTTGTTCATCCTCATAATCTCCCACAACCTTCTTGGTCCTTTTCTTTTCGTGAGATTCAGCTTTGGGATGAGCATGCTTGTCTTCCTTCTTGGAATGCGACGAAGGGGGGAGGTCCCGAGGGAGTGGTGGAGGCGGATCGACGGGCGGCGGCGCCGGAGAAGGCGTCGGGAACGGCGGCGTGGTGGTGGAGTAGAGGCGGGAGAGTGGCGTAGGAGGTGGGAAGCGGCGGGAGGAGAGAAGGTGAGAGAGGAAGCGGCGCGCGCTGAGAGAAGCCATCGTGGGATCGTCGAGTGAATGCTACGTGTTTGAAGAAAAGAAGGGGAGAGAGCCAGAGAGGTATTGAAATTTAATAATTTGGGTAAATATTTTAACAGAGTAGTTTTCACTTCGTGCAGTGCAAAGACCATATAATCAAAATTGCGATGCAGATGATTCATGCGCTGCATGAAGCAATAACTACTCTGTTAAAATATTTAGCCAATAATTTTAGCATGTTGTATTTGTTAATTTGTGGAGTCATAGTTAATTTTATTTGCCTTTTTTCTTTCCGTTTGAAGTATAATCGGATGATCATCTGAAGTTCAGTAAATGTTTGTTCGCAATATCATTTATTACAGACTTACAGTATCAACCATAAATATTTGCTCGAACTGGTGGTGTATATAAATGTCTATAAATGAAACAAACGCAAATATTTATTCCGAAAAAAAAAAAACTACAAAGCAAAGGGACGTGCTAGCTATGCCCATTTTTGCATCATTTTCATTTTTAATTTGTTCCCCTTTAACCTCCGAAATTTTTATTAATAAGAATATAAATAAAAAAATATCAGTTTTGGGAAAAATGTGATTGTTTATAACGTCCTCAGAACGTGATTGTCTACAACGGCCAGATTAGCAAAATATGATTAGTGCTAATTAACGCCAAAAAAAAAAATCTGACCGTTATGGACGATAATGACCAACTACAGTGTTTTTTTTTTTAAGTTCAATTCTATGATGGTATGGTCAGAAAAAATCACTGTAGCTAGCCGTTATTGTCCACAACAGCCAATTTTTTTTTTAAAAACGTTAATTAGCGATAATCTAATTTCGCTAATCAGGTTGTTGTAGACAATCACATCCAGAGGTCATTATAAACAATCACCTTTTTCCCACTTTTCAAATTCTACACAAAATCTTCCCCGAAACCGATATTTTTTTTATTTATATTCTTATTAATAAAAATTTCGGCTTTAACCTTAACTATGCCTTTGTCTTTGTTCGACAACTGTCACTAACTTGTTTTGTTCCTTTCAAATTTAAATACTAATTAAATTATGAATTACTTTGTCAAAATTATAAAACCATGCAACGAACACGTACATATTTTTAAAACCAATAATTAATATGAGAATATCTTGTTTTCAGTTGAAGTCATTATTAGTGTGCTATTGAACACATCCAAATCATCATCAAAGTTCACTACTATTCAAGATGACACTTGAATAGTGTTACTGTTGTGTTATGAACGGAGTCAATATATTTAGTAGGGTGAGGTAAAATTTTAAAATAAGACATAATTTTGAATTTTAAATATAATTTATATTTTTTTTCTAAAAACTATAGATTTTTTTTAACAAGGATGACAATTAGTAGCCCCCTCTATTATTTGTCTTGGCAAACAAATTAAAAAAATCCCATACAACCCTTAACATTTTTAAGTTCTCTACTTTATCCTCATCATAGATTTTCTGATATGCTAACAAATAAACAACAAGTTATTAAGGTAAAATATGATAATTTACTTAAATAATGACAAAGTTGCCGAGTAAGAAGGACCCTTTTGTTCTAAGCATAATACTATAATTTCGACGTAATACATACATAAATTAACTGAGCCATATGAATGTAAACAACGAAAAAGGCATACATAAGATATCGGAAACAAAATCTAAGTGGATAGATTTGATATTTTATCTAATAACAGAATATTTCTGTTTGGATCTAGACCATTCAATCAGAATCTACACAAAAAATTAAATCGGCCCCGTGTGTTCCACTTCAGACCAGATTGGCCCAGATTTTTATCGGACGGCCATGATCCAAACAGAAATATTATGTTACCTCAGAGGATATGGATTCGACATGAAATTTGTTAGGTTAACTACATCTCTACATGTATAGTATCACAGAACTCAGAACTTGCAAGCGAGTGAAGCTACAGTACATGCATATTATGCATCAACCCATGTTATGAATCTATATCTCTATTTTCATGGTTGCAACAATCATCAATAAACAAAAATAGTTGAAACAATCAAATCTGAACCGTTAAAAAATCACTAGTTTCAGATGGTCCATAATTTTTATTTCAAGTGATTTTTCTACTTATCTAAAAAACAGTAAAAAACAAAATTTATAAAATTCGATCAGCAAGTACATTTTTATATAGAGATTATGTTGAGAGGTTCACATTGATTAGTTGGACTTTGAAAATGGAGATACAAGTCCATATCACAGACTGCTATGTAATATGCATATTACCATAGCCTCGCTCATTCAAAGCAGCAGAGAAGAAGCATAACAGCCTAATAATAGATCATTTTCGCAAGCGACTAGTTCTCTGTTACTATTCATCTTACTGACAATCCTACTCTAGGTTTACAGGTGAACTCAATTCTCACAAAAAAAACAAACAAATTTGAGTGCCAAAGTAAACAAGGAAACTAGAGAACCTCAAATACTTGTTGCAATTAGAATAGACAACAAATTCCTGTATCAAAAGATAGTACAAGAGAAAAGAAATTGAAATTTTCAAAACAGAACATGTTGCCAAACATACTTTGGATCATTTGTGACCAAGGAACTTCCTTGTGGCATTAGATTTTAGATGGTCAAATTTGGACAGAGCCCTATCTATAAAATCATCAATGGAATCCTCGTACTTTTCATGCATATAGAAGGCGGCAAACATCAAAGGAACACCTGCCAATAGAGGAGAACAGAAAAGGTTACTTGTGAGCTTCATACCATGCTAAATCATTCTAAAACCACTAGGCATCAAGCAGTGCAGTGCACTTCATATATAGTGGCTGGTATTGGTTTGACCTTGTCCGATTATTCCTATATACTTTTTGTCTTTTCAGTAAGAACATAAATGATGTACAGATCAGGTAGACAGATACTGTTCCAGTACCTAAGCACTGGTCAGCTTTGGAAGTGGACCTTTTGCAATAAATTTCATTGAAGTTTGGCCGTTCCAAATCATTTGACCAAATAAAACACATTTGCACATCACCATAACATCAATGGCAGGTATCTCTGTTGCATAATTCACCACTTTCAGAAACAAACAAAAAAGAGGTACCTATTTTGTATGTTGTTTGCAGTGACAAAATGGCAGCAAGGTTGACAGCCAATAAAAAGAGAACCACCTATTTACACCATCATCAGAAAGAAAAGTAAGTAATAATAAGATAACAGGCAATTTTAGGATATCTTAAAGATCACCAAATTTTTCCTGATATTACCAAAGAGCACCTGTAATTTTTTTGTTCTCAAATTCCACTGATTTCTGAGCATACAATGCAAATCCAAAATACTGTGCTTACTTTGCAATGTGCATAAAGAAATTATTGGGAAATATCTTTATATATTATTTTGTAATTGACTATAAAAAATCTGTACCCTGATAAAAAGTGACCAATCCTCTCCCTTGCAAATGGATTTTAGTATGCCAACCAAAGAGTTCCATGAAGAAGCAATAGAATATGCAATTTGATTCGCCTTTGCTTCTGACACTTCAAAATTTGAAGCTTTGAGTTTCTCTATGTTGAGTCCGAATCTATAAAACAAAAATTAGGTCATGATTCTGAAATAAGCAAGAGAATTAGCCATCCAAGTATACAGCCGGCCAAAGCAGGCAAGTAACGTACCAGGCTAATATACTGACAGGTACCGTACTACCATGGGTGTTTGATACTTCCTGTATGATCTTCTCACAACTGGTGGGTTCAGGACTCTTGCATACATATCGGCTCTTAAAGTATTACCAGGTAGAGTGGAATTGCTACTTGCTTGGTAGAGTAATGATTGGGAGTATAAAATTGTTATATTTGCTCTCTAAGTAATACTTCAAGAGTGTGAAATTGGCAAGTACACAATTCAGTAAGCTAAAAAGAACAAAGACATTGTAGTAGTGTAATGCAGTAAATTAAATAAGTGATGATGTACTTATTACTTGCTTGGTAGAGTAATGATTGGGAGTATAAAATTGTTATATTTGCTCTCTAAGTAATACTTCAAGAGTGTGAAATTGGCAAGTACACAATTCAGTAAGCTAAAAAGAACAAAGACATTGTAGTAGTGTAATGCAGTAAATTAAATAAGTGATGTACTTATTACTTACATTTTAGAAGGAAGCATCCCATGTATGAATAAAAAGAGAACAATGAATTGGAGAAACTTGGCAAGTGCAGTTGTAAAGGTATAGCCGCAACTAAACAAGTGGTAATATACCCCATACAATACAAAAAGTGTTGCAATGCTCTGCTTCTTGTCTTTCCATAGTACAGTTTTTGCAACTGCACCAAAAAGATTGGGTCATTTACAGGGTCGCTTGTACCACTACATCAGAAGATTTGAAGGAAAAGAAAACAAAAGAAAGAAAGAAAGAAATAAAACAGACCTTGTCCATTGCCAAGGTATAAGGAAGCTTTAGAGCTGCTCCTTTCCAGTTTTTTCTGAGCTTTCAAATGAGGGTACGACTCCACTGTTCTCCTTAGCCCTTCCTACATGTTTAATAAGTGAATTATTGTCTCAGCAAGCTGTTTATAAAAAAATAGTAACAACACAAAAGGGGAAGTTTACTAACTTTTGCAGTTTTATGTTGGATGAATAAACGACTTTTACAGGAAAAATATCAACTACCAAATAATTTCCACTGTCCCCGGTAAGAATCTCAAAGTAAATTCTAATCCCATGCAAAACTAGAAATAACCAAATCCCTAAAAAAACATGAAACATTGTCTTTCCAAACAAGTCACTTTCTCCCTTGCTCTCTCTGTACAGCAATATGGCAAATATGCTTTCTACAAATACAGTAATATGCATTTTGTAGATGTATAGGAGTTATTTTACTAGAAAGTCCTGCAAGAAAAAGGCTTGCCTTGAGAGTTACAATGGGCTCATAGCCGAGCTGGTCTTTAGCCTTGTTGCAACTGAAAGTGCGGTTGCAAGTAAGAAGCCTGATTCTAGATGGTGTTAGCTGAGGCACGCTCATGCCATACCGTGAGAACACCTTGAATGTGTATTCCACGAGGTGGGCCACTGGCATCATGATATACTTCGGAATTTTTATACTAGGTCTGGAAAAGATTTCAGGAACAAAAAAAAACAAGAACATGAGTAGCAAGCAGATGGATACTCCATTGGCATTCCAACAAAAAGTTTCAGAGAGGGAATTCATGTGGAAAGCAACAGCTTTATTGCCAAATAATTTTACTGAGCAAACTTTTTTTATAAGTGTATAGACAATACTTATTGTCAAACTTTGTCAACATTAGTATGAAAAAAGGGGAAAATACTTTACGCAAAAGATAATATGTTTTGCTGGTGAAATTCAGCATAAGATAGTATGGGCCTTAATTCTAGTGAACTAGTGTTAAAAAAAATGATAACCTCTCATATCCTAGGCCTTCTAGAACAAGTGACATGAACTCCCAAAACTTGATAGGCTCCATATTTGTTATGAAATAAGCCTGTGCAAAATTATATTGTCAGGCTAAATTGAAACTACAACAGCCAAAAAGATATGAAATATTCACCAGTTGCCACCTGTCCAGCTGCTTTCTTTGCCCTAGCTTCATCTGCCAGAGCTTTCTCTGCACAAATGTGGCCATACGCCACATTTTCCACATAGGTGAAATCATAGTAGTTCTCTCCATCACCTATTATGTACTGCACAAATAGAATAGAAGGATACATTGATTATTAGCAAATTAGGTAAATAACGTACCAGTACATGGTCAAATAAAGGAATTCTCCATAGATACACAGGAAAGAAAGGCTCCTTTGAGCATTTTCGAAATATGGTAAGTAGTGTCAAATGCTCAACTTTGCATGTAAATATATAAAAGTTTCTCAATTCACAGGAATGTACAAGAACCTAATTGATTTTTTTTTTGCAAATTGATAATGATAGGAACAAAACTTAAATGCGTACTTTAGCTTTTCCAGCTCGTGCAGCAGTGACTAAAGAAGGAACCAAAAGCTTATCTCCAGGGCCGAAAATACTACTTGGTCGAATGCAACATGTCAGAAGGCCCTCTCTACCATTTGCTTTTATCACCAATTTCTCTCCTTCAGCCTTAGTCTCCGAATATGAGTCATTGAACTATGTAGTTCAAAAGGCAAACATCATATATAACACTGATTGAAATAGGGATATTCATGATGTGTAACCCAAAAATCAAGTAAAAAACAACATCTTGACATGATGTACCAAAAGAATATTCTTCCACCAGTAACTTCAAATTTTCAAGGCAATATATAAAAGAATACTCTTGAATTATTCCTCACAGATTTGGTCACAAAATGCAGTTGCAACCATTATGCAAATATACACTTGTAACTTTAGCATATCAGATCAATTATTTTGCAAAGACCATAATAAAATGGTTAGGTAATGCAACTACAATGGTAAAGTTTACCCCCAAAAAATGCACTCTTATGTAAGCTGAAAGACATAAATTTTCTCCTCTAGTAACAGAAGTTAGAAAAAGTTGCCAAATCATTCAAAATTAGGTGAGTTGCTATATTAGAGTTTCCCAAAGAAAGGGGAACTGGTGGTTCACCCATTTTTTTTTTTTAAAATGACAAAAAGTTGAGCGTGTGTCATATTTAACTTGATACCTTTTGTGGGTACGGTGTCGACTCATCAGCATTGTAAATTCCATTAATGCCATCGAACAGTACACTGGGGGAACTGGTATATATAAGCCTTTTCACCTTGCAGTGCACACAAGCTTCTATGACATTCTTGGTACCTATAAAACAAAAGTACCAAAGAGATTGATGAAAACTTAAATGTTTCGATAGAAAAACAGCAACATGGTTATTTTTCTTGTTGTACATTAAAATGGGAAATCAGTCACTTGGCACAGTACCAGTATCTGATATCAATAAATATAAAATTTTAATCACATGTAAATGTAATGGGATTTTACAACACTGAGCTAGTACTGCAATGATCATGTACTATAGTAGATGCCGTGGTTCACATGAGAAGTTTTTCAAGAAGATAAAAAGGAGTTGAAATGCAGACCTTCTACGTTTACAGAATAATGAAGCTGGTAATTGTTGATGGATGAGTCGGGAGCTGCCATGTGAAATACCACTTCTGCCCCTTCACAGGCTGCATGCGTAAGGTCAAAATGTTAAGCTTTGAAATACTTAACATATGGATTTTATAATTTCAAACATGAAAGCAAAATCTAGAGTTAAATTAAGTGCAGAATCTAGTAACACATCTAGTCAAGAATAACTTCATTATACAAATTACAAATGTAATCACAATTGCAAGTACATTGTACTACAACCACTACTTACTAAGGAAATAAAAAAAAATCAACAGAAAAACATAATTCATCTGACAATTAAACAAAGATGTCACCTTTGATGACCTGATCCTTGTTTCTCAGATCAGCCGAAGCATAGACAGCGCGACCAGTTCGAATAGCATTTCCCAGCAATCCTTCCTCCTCGTACGAGTCAAGCGTTATTGTCGGGGCCAGATCGGCGATCCGTACGGACCAGGCGCCGGAGCGGATAAGCTGCTCCACCAAATGGCGCGCCGCGAATCCACGACCGCCGGTGACCACGCACCACCGGTCACCACTGGAGGAGAAGACCGCCGAGGAGGCGGCGTCAAAGGCGGAGGGGCCTTCACTGGCCATTTTCTGATAGTTTGCGCGAGGTTGTTTGCTGGAGTTGTGATGCGAGAGGTTTTGTTTATTACAGAGGTCCCGTCTTCTCTACCATTTTTTTTTCCTTTTTTTTAATGTTTTGTTTTGTAATATCAGTGATGTTTGTCTTTATATGAGCAGTTTGTTGATTTCTTTATTTAATGCCCTGGCTGATAAAACAGAAACGCATGTATCAAGAGACAAAAACTTGTAAAATACATAATGTGATATTAAATATAAGCAATTGGATGAGACTAACATACTCTGTTTTTATAAAACAAAGGGTAGTTTCTCACATATTCTTTAAGATTTCTTCAATTTTTTATTTACTTCTCTACTCTTTATTAAAAATGTATGTATTTTTTTAGAAAATATGTTGTGAGAAATAAAAATAAAACTGTCATCGATGAGTGAAGTTAGTTTGTTGGACTCGAAAACTTTCTAGAAGGATTTGATAAATAAATGATTTAATGTGTTTCTGATAAATTCAGCAGAATGCAGAACCGTCCACCGCCACCGGTGACCGGTATATAGAATTGTAGATTTTTGATGAAATTTAATTGGAAAAATGTAAACAGCAGTAAATTTTGTTGCGTGAAGATATTCTCGTTAACAACCACGTTTACAGATTTCCAATTTGAAAGGTTTTTTAATTTGAGGCCTGTTAACACAAATTTGGAAATAGTACCAGTTACTGGGCCATGATAATTGATTAAATGTTGAAATTGTTGGAGCCCCTGTTTTTCGATCCTGGGCTCCAATTGGGCTAATGGTGACTTCAAATGTGTGCATTGCTGTCTACCTTGGAGTTCGGATTCTCTTCATTACTTTACCGTTTGAGTTTAAATCCAGACCGTCCGATCAGAATCTGAATCAATCCGGTACAAATCTATAATGTACAGAGTTTCTTTAATACTTGTGTGATTGTGTCAATATAGAACGAACGGACTAGATTCAAACTCAAAAATTAGATACCTTAGGTGCAGGGGAGGATCCAGGATTTCTGGCAGGGCACTAATCGGGTACAAATAGCTAATTGGATTCAAACCCATTAAGTTATCGGATACAAAATTGCAACTCAATCCCTATAACTATGTTTGTTATAAAATTTGTTGTAATCACAAAATTGATTGACACGGTATTGAAATATTTTTAATAAGCTAATTAAAAATTTGTTTGGTACAATTCAAAGTGGGACTGTTGTTAGCCAATTAACAAATTGAAGGAAAAGTTTAGGTAAAAAGTTAACTGAAATATAAAAGGCACAAAAAGTTCGCCAACCCATTCCTCAAAATTGTAATAATAGGTCCGTAAGATCTTTCTTGTCCTCTTATTATCTTTCATTCTATTTACAAAATAGTATCGCTTACACATAATCGATCCAAACTCAAAAAGAATCGGTTCAAGAATTAGACTAACTCGAACTAGGGGTAGGCACTATATCAGACCAGAAATAGGCAGATTAAACAATTAGTACTAGATAGAAATAAAAAAATCCAAAATTCAGGCACTTGCCTACGCCAACTTGTATATGGGTCCGCCTAGGGGTGTTCAACCGGTCGGTTCAGTTCAAACCGAACTAAAATAACCAAACCAATTTTTTTTTGTTTTTGAAAATCCAACTGAATCAACCGAACTAAAATAGCAAACCGAATTAAAACTAAACCAATTTAAACTTCGGTTTGTTTGGTTGAACCGAATAAAGGAATTCAATCTCAAAAAATCAAAACTCAATACACCAATACATTCATAATTTCGCAGAAATAAAAATCAAGATACCAATACACATGTTCAATTTCATACAAATACCATTACACATGTTCAATTTCATACAAATACCATTACACAGGTTCAATTTCATACAAATACGTAGATTCAAAACAAAAAATGAACCAAAATAATACACGAAGTCTCGAACTATTAATAAAATCGGTAGGTTCGGTTTATTCGGTTTTGAGAATCCAAAACCAAACCGAACTATTTAAACCAAACTATTTCATAAAAGCAACTGAACCGAACCATTTAAACCGAAGCTTCCCGGTTCAATAAAACCAAATAAACTGAACCATTTGAACACCCCTAGGTCCGCCAATGCTTAGGTGATATAAACTGATCTTCCTATAGGCAAAAAAAAATACATGTTGCCAAAACAAATTCGAGAGCCCATGTTAATCTCTCTCTTCTTTAATGTCCTCGAACTATTACATTTGCTTAAGTGGAACAAATCATGATTAGAGGCGTGAAGCGTCTGAATTCAGAAAACATGAAATATATTGAATTTCGATATCATCTATGATCACTTTATTGGTAGCCTCGTTTCAACACTAAAAAAGGGGGGATTTCACGTATACCCCTCAAAAACTTCAAAATTGCATATTTTTTATCTAAAGTTTGAAATTACATATTTCTCCCTCTAAATTTCAAAAACTCACAAATTTATCCATTTTATTGTCTTTCATATTAAAATTCACAAATCTACCCATTTTATTGTCTTTTATATTAAAATTCATTCTAAATTTATAAAATACCCATTTTACCCTTTATTAAAGCATATAAATCCCATCAGACTCAAATTTGAATATGAACAGTTCCTCTACCATACATACTGCTTTTAGATTTGTGGACGCAAGATCAGCACAAATCTTGATGCAAAAAACACACGCATATTGTAGCGACATGCACAGATCTTAATGCGATACGCACTGATTGGAATTGCTTTAAGATCCGTACATGTTAGATCAACACAAATATTGAAGTGATGTGCACAAATCTTAATGCGATGGGTACGGATCAGATGGTAGAGGAACCCTTTAGATTCGAATTTGAGTCTGATGGGCTTTATATGCTTTCAATAAAGAATAAAATATGTATTTTAAAAATTTAGAATTAGTATTAATATAAAAAACAATAAAATGGATAAATTTGTAAGTTTTTAAAGTTTAGAGGGGGAATACGTAATTTCAAACTTTAGAGGAATAAATACGTAATTTTGAAATTTTTCAGTGGTATATGTGAAATTCGGGATCCATAGCCTCTTTATTACTATAGAGGATGGGCCTCACTTTACAGTTTGAGATTAAATCGTTTGAGATTCGGAAGACATAGGGATAGTATTTTTGGCTTTGAGATTTGTCCCAACTAAAAAATAATGGTCCGGATTCACTAATTATAAAAGATTCCCTTGTGCAGTGATAGAGAGAATGTGAATTCTGAAATTCGCCCCCATCCCTCCCTCCAAAAAAAAAAAAAAACAGAGAGAGAGAGATTATGACGACTTTGAGAAAGAGATCATAGGATTTTTTTTTTTTAAATAAAGGCTTTGTTACTTTTGATATATTTGTTTTAAATATCTTTTACGAAATTTATGCATCTCTTCAAGAAAGTCAAGTCTCATCGCTATACATTAGTCATGCCGTTTTGTTCATCATTGAATTTTAAGATGATATCATTATTGGTTTGAAAATTACATTAAGTTTAAAAATTATATCAATTATACAACTAATTAAGTTAAAGTTTGAATATTGGAGTCACAAGTCACAGCTATATATTTTTGGGAGCGACTAATAATCCCCTCCATTCTATCCCCTAAATGTCCCTCTAACTAACTTATCCATAAAAAAGTACAATGGGGACCACTAACTAATTGGGAGAAACATTAATTACTTAGAGAATCACTTAAATTTGAAAAAAAAAATTACAACTGGCGGGCACATGTATGAACACTTATGCACACAAGTATTCATATATAATATATCAAGTATTCATACCTAAGATATTAAGTATTTAAACAAAAAATTGGATATCAACTTTCTTTTCTCTCTAGTCACACACTTTTTACATGTTTTTAGAAGTGGATTTTTTTTTCTCCGTTTAATCTAATCAATATTTCTAACGATCCGCGAGGAATTTTTCAAATCTAAAATAACGAATATTTTCTACGTAATTTTCTCTTTCAAATGAGATCCATGATGAAGTACTTTCGGGTTCTTCGTCGTTCAAGTACTAATATCTTGGCATGCAAGTATTCATACCTCAACGAGCAAGTATTCATACCTTGTGAAGTATTAATACTTACTTAATAAATAGCCATTTTGCTATTTCAAATTGTTTAGAGAATAAATTTGCCTGTGCAAGGAATAATTTCATAAAAGAGTAGGTCTAATGTCCTACAAAATAATAAACAAATGAATAAACTTTACAAAGTATTCATACTAAAACTTAAAAAGTATTCATACTAAAATATATAAAGTATTCATAATATAACTTTCAAAGTATCATTACTATAAAATATTCATATTGCAAAGTATTTATACTAAATCATATAAAATATTCATACTAGAACATTGGAAGTATACATAACAAAATTAATAAAATTAATCTTACTAAAATAATGTAAGTATTCACACTATAAGATTGAAAGTATTCACACTACAAGGTATGAATACTTGCTCGACGATGTATGAATACTTGCATGCCGAGGTATGAGTACTTGAACGACGAAGAACCCGAAAGTACTTCATCATGGATCTCATTTGAAAGAGAAAATTACGCAGAAAACATTCGTGGTTTTAGATTTGCAAAATTCCTCGCGGATTGTTAGAAATATTGATTAGATTAAACGGAGAAAAAAAAACTCATTTATAAAAACATATAAAAGATGGGTGTATGACTATGGAGAAAAGAAAGTTGATATCCAGCTTTTTTTAAATACTTAATATCTTAGGTATGAATACTTGATATATTATATAGGAATACTTGCGTGCATAAGTGTTCATACATGTGTGCACCAGTTGTAAATTTTTTCAAATTTATGTGGTCCCCCAAGTAATTATTGTGTTTCCCTAATTAGTTAGTGGTCCCCATTGTATTTTATGGATAAGTTAGTTAGGGGGACATTTAGGGGACCAAATGGTGGGGGACAAAATCTTTACTCTATATTTTTTGATTGGAAATAAATATGCTGTTATTAAGAACCTGTTATTCCGATTTCAACTGTTGATTTTTGTGGAGATTCGTATATAGAAAAATTTGAATAGTTGGAATCAGAATAACAGGTTCCTATTATTTCTTTGGAATAACAACATATCTATTTCTGTTTTGATTCGATAATAATACCCTATAATCTTCTAGTTGGATCATATAATTTATCTTCTTCTGTTTTTGAAAATGTAGATGGATCATATAATGAAAATGATAATGAAATGCCAGAATCATTATATCCAGATACGACCACATCTGGCTACTAGGTGTTGATGTGTATAATGAATTTCGCAGTGTTATTTGACTCGAGGAAAGAAAAAAAGAACTAACAAGAGAATTATTGGAAAACTACAGTATTATCTCATTACGCACGGAATAGGGGCCAATTCCGAAGCTGTCCGATCTATATCAAGATTCGTGCAGTCAATTCCAATATTCATGTTGATCAAATACACACGCATTTTAATACAGATCAAACAGTTCTGATTGGTCATTAGAATAAATTCAGTCCAATGTCCATGAGACTCTCTCACTCCATCACACATTCTAAAATAATTGAGTGTAGTCATAGCCAGTAGTGTAGACAGAATTTAAGTCAGAGATGAGCAAGAGTTTCGAATTACTAATTCAGTAGACAAAATTAACTTATATACTTGAATTATTTTAATTAATCTTACTAAATTCTAAATCAGATTTAAACATAAATCAAGAAAAACATTAACGAGAACTAACATTTGGTCTAGTGGCTAAGACACATGGTCTCTATGTGAGAGGTCATGGATTCGAAACTCAGATGGTGAAAATTATTTGTTATAATAACAAAGGTATTAAATAGTTGGGTGACTTGCAGGGGCGGATCTAAAGCATGAGTAAAGGTGGCTAAGCCACCCATATGATTTCAAAATTTTAATTATACATATAGAAATTTAATTGAATTTTATCTTTTTGAAACTTTTTATATAGTCTAGCCACCCGCAATAAATAAGAAATGTTTAGTTATAGCCTAGTGGTTAAAACTTTATTTTATAGTTGAGAGGTCTTGGGTTCAAATCCCACTCACCACAATTGTGCATTTTAATTTTCAGCCACCTCTATTAAAATTTTCTAGTTCCGTCCCTGGTGGCTTGACCTCCAACCTTTACTCAAAAAGAAAAGAAAAACATTAACACTCATTCTCAATCAGTCGCAATTTGCAATTTCTTTCATTCGATTGGATTGCAATATTGAATTGTCAGATGACAGGGGTAAGCAATTTAATTTTCAGGAGTAGACAGGCCAACATATTTATACTACTTCATACTCAATTTTAAAATTACAGAAGTAGGCAATTGCCTACTCATGTTACATGGTGGCTCCATCACTAGTCATAGTATGGACAGATCTAAGACTTAGTCATAGTATGAACAGATCTAAGACTTCGTTTTATACGCGTTTTATTTGCGAATTATTCAGTCAAACATTCGGTCAGCGTTTTATACGCGGTTCGGTGCAGCAAACTCTGAAAACCGAATTAAACGCGAATTATACGCGAATAAATCGCATACCTGGTGACTATGCTAAGTTGCTAACCAGTAAGCACACAGCAATTTCATGTTGCCCTGTACTCTGTACTCCATAGAAATGGTTACAGAAAATCTTAGATAAAGTTTGGTGTTGAGTTGAGGTACACCACTACAAAGTCTACAAGGCCACAACAGCTAATTTAAAAAAAAACAGTACATATCTTTTTCATTTCAAATTCCCTCAAGAATCACGTGCTTGAATAGAAACGAATGAAGAGGAGGGGAACAGCAGAACAGGGACAAATATAAAAGACTCAGCCAGAAGCCTTAAAGCAGAGAAGTAAAAGCAAAGGAAAGAGGGGAATAAAACGAGGTCGAATTAAGGAGAGAAATTGTGCGTAATCCACTCGAATTGGAAGAACGTTGAGCGCTGAGAGATCGATTTGAGTCGTGGATTTTAGTTTTAGGCGCAAAAAGGTGAGAAATGGCGGCTAGATCGGGAGAGAAATCAAGCTTCGCTGTTGCGTGCAATCTTTTGAGCAATTACATCAAGCAGAAAGGGGGCGTAGCTGATTTGGGCCTAGGGATCACTTCTCGCTCAGTAGAGAACTCCAAAGGTGAGAGCCTCTTCAAAATTTTAATTTAAGCTTTTTTTTGTATATTTTTGAGGGAAAAATTGAAAATTTTCCACTTTTAGTTGCCATGAAACTTTGCTCTGAAATATGACTTGAAAGGGTTTGTCGATTTTAGGTGAGGCTGAGACAGCACAGAAACCATATACTATGGGCTTATTATTGCCGGGGATGGCCGTGCCAGGAGAAAAGGAGAAAAGCGCCATGGATCTGTTTCCCCAAGAAACAGGTTTTGGTTCATCCGACCCTTTATCCAAATCCATGTAAGTACTTGCAAATTGTGTAAATATTTTGATTTTTCCTCGGTCTGAGGCTTTAATTGGAGAGAAAATTAATGCACTTCTCTTGATTACAAAAGTACAATATATGGCCTAACTTGTACAGTTGTACTACAATAATAAACGAATAAAACCCTTTCCAGAGTAAAAAAGTAGAAACTTATGTAACTTGTTTTACTATAATTTGAACAAATCAGCTGGTGAAAAACCAAATTTACGGGGTGACCTGAAATAGGGACCTCTGTGCAAAAGGACAGAAGGAGAGTACAGTAGAAAACTATGTAACTCTGATTTTTCTAATTTGAACAAACCAGATGGAAAAACCAAATTTAATTCATGATCTGAAATAGGAACTAAGGAACCCCTCTGCAAAATATGAGCTTTTTAAATTATATACCTTAATGAAAATCCAGTAATTTGTTAAAATATTTTAGAAACAACTTGGGATGTCAACATAACCTTTTGCTGCCTTTCAACGAACTTAGGTTTAATAATATTTTTATATTGTATATTTTTCAGTGAGCCAGGCAGGAATCAGCTGACAATATTTTACGAGGGCAAAGTTTTAGTTTTTGACAATTTCCCGGCTGAAAAGGCAAAAGACTTGATGAACATAGCTAACAAAGGTACTACTACTTCTCAAGCTGAGCCGACCAATAATACTCCGCCACCTGTTCCTGTTCCTGGTCCTGCGCCGGTGCAAAGGCCTGCTCACCCCACAGTTCCTGGTAATTAGTTCTTCTTAAAAAATAAGCATAATTCAGACATTCATTTACATATTTTTTATGGCATCTGAAATTTGTTATCTGTACTTAGTGCTTTGTTTCCTATATTGTAGATTTACCCATTGCTAGGAAGGCATCACTCCACAGATTTCTTGAGAAGAGAAAGGATCGGTAACACTTTCATCTCTTGAATGATATTTGGAAAATTATCTTCTTTAAATTTACTCTCATCACTTTGGTTATATAATATGTATGCTAATAATTTTCTCACTGTTCTCTCCAGGCTTAATGCTAAGGCGCCGTACCAAGTATCCACTTCGCCTGAAAAGCCTTCTTTGCAGAAGCAAGGGGAGACTCAGCCATGGCTCGGACTGGCCCCACAAGCAGTCAAATCTGGCCTGAGCATGAGCTCAGAATGTAACCAGTAGCATTAGTTTAGTTAAAAATGTATTATCATTAGAGTTTTATATCTGTCCGATACCGATAATGGATTGTCTAACTCCTATAATGTTGATTGAGGCTGAATTGTGCTGAACTGCTGATGTTTCCAGTATTCTTTTGGTATGTAATATTTTTTTTCTTAATTGTTGAGGTGTGTTGGATTAAGACTCACTGTGTTATGTTGTATCCTCTGTGACTTGATTTAAAGACAGCAAGAGGTTTAAGATACAGAGAAAATCCTATCTACTTTGTATTTGCATTTTTTAGGCAATTCATTAAACTTGAATACAGAACAAAAAAAAATAAGGGAAGATGAAGGTGAATTATAGTGTTATATGTGGGGTGGAACCAAGAAACTGAGATTGGGAGGGCTTGTTGAATAACTGTCATATAATTTGAGAACCACCCTTTGGTCTAGCAGCAAAGGCAGCAATACTCTCGTGTAAGAGATCGTAGGTTTGAAATCTGAATGAAAATATTTCTTGCGGATATTAAATAGTTGGCGGATATGATCTCCAATCTTTACTACAAAAAAACTGGCATATAATTTAATTTTATGAAGAAGACTATTTGTAATAATTTTTACAAACATTATAAAAATTAAAGAATACAAAATTTTAATATATATTAGCACCCTTGCCCTGTATCTCCTTCCACCCCAATTTATAGGTACCAATTTAACACACTCAGGATTTTCATGTACCTGAAGAATTGCAACGTTGATAATCAAATGTCTTTATTCCACAAGGTTTATGTGAAATTTTGTTATTTTCATGTACCTGAAAATATTTGGATCATTTGATCTCTTATCGTTAACACTATAAGATGTTAAAACCTCATAAACGAAAAAAAAAATCCAATCAATTAACAAATGATTAGTGGTGCAAACAGATTGAATATTATATGCCTAAATCCAGATCTGTATTCGAATTTTCACACTAACTAATTGATTACTAAAAAAACGCTCAAGCGAGAAGGAAAAAAAAAATTTTGTATTTTTTAATTTATATTTTCGTAAGAATATTTAATAGTATTAGTATCAGTCAATAGTCGTGGCTATTAATAGTAAACTTAAAAATGATACTCTATTAGATTGAGCTATCCATCTGAAACCAAGTCCCTTCAAAACCGTAAAAGTTTAGAAAAAATAACTTTTAAAAAATATGATGGAGAGGAGGAGAAAAAAACCTCTTGTTATCCAATCGCCTTGAGACAGCACATTACATTAGGTCAAAAAGAAAATACATTAACAAAAGAGCTGTCTGCTAGGCATCTATATGATCAATAATTGATTTTATTTAACAAAAGCATATTAGGCTTCTGTAATGTAACTTGCATTGAAATAAATATTATTTTCCATCAAGAACGTCAAACGTGGTCTGACTCTCCTTTTTTACATATACTTAATTTATTTTTATGAGAGCACTAACTATCAATTAATTAAGTTTATGTTTGGTTGTGGAGTAGATTAACCTCTTACTCCACACTTAAGCAATCAAATAAGAAATAAAATAGGAGAAAGACGAAGTAAGATGAGACTTAATCCGGAGTAACTTATTCCACCTATCTAGATGAATTAATTTACTTCACATTTATTCTACTTGTATAGCCTACTATATAAAAAAAAAGACATTTCTCAACATCTTACTTTACCAAGTAGATTAATTTAAGTCATACCTCTAACTACCAAATAAGATGTAAAATATGAGAAGTAACATTGAGTAAGGAATTTAATCCTCATTAATTTTACTCGACAACCAAACATGACCTAAAAGAGAGTAATTTTGGTCTACTGCTGAAGATAATGCCAGATAATGCCTGATGGGTTTAAGATTGTAGGTTTAATATTCAGTTAATTTTTTTGAGAGAATTTAGATATATATCTATCATAACTTCTTCAATTAGATATATCCTCATCAACATTTCAAAATTAATTATTTTCCCATCTAAACTCTCACATATTATTAATATACCCATTTTCTGATTTAATCACTAAAAGATAAAGATTAATATAAACAAAAGAGAATACATTGACAACTTTGCCCTCCCTTCAAAGTATACCGTGTGCTAACTTCTCTTTCATTTTCTTTTGACGGATTACTTATCACCTAACATTTTGAAAGAATTATAATACTTATTCACTGAAAAATCTTAAAACGGAGTTGGCGTGTAGCATTAGCACATCTAATAATGCTTTGAACTTTCTAACTTCGTTGTAAGCTTCATTACCGTTGCATGCATTTACCAGTATGAATTATGTTGAGAATATAATGTGTGGGTACGCTTAGCATAACCTATGGGTAAATTTTGCAAATTTGATCCTCTTTCTTTCTCTGTGCCTTTTCCACTGCTTTGGATGCTATTTTCAACAACAAAGCAACAGTTGTAATAAGTATTGATAACAATTGACAAGCCTTTTTCATATTGAAAATTTTGAAGGGCAAAATTGTCTAATTAATTTTGTGTTAATATTAATCTTTACTTTTTAGTGAAATGGGGATATTAATAATATGTGTGAGTTTAGACGGGGAAATAACTAATTTTGAAATGTTGATGGGGATATATCTAATTGAAGAAGTTATAATAGGTATATATCTAAATTTCTCTTTTCTTTTAATATTTAAAGTTGAAATACTTCACTCTATTTTAAAAAAACTGTTGATAATTGATAATATGAAGTCCAAAAGAAAATTCATCCATATAGTTGAAAATTGTTACGTTGTTAAGAGGAAAAACTAACTTATTTCTGAAATGAGAATATATATTTTTAAATATGTGGTTTTGAATATACATGCAATTATCCACTTCATAACTAGTATGCTAAGTTTCTAACACATGCGGATAATATAGGGATGTATATAGGGGTGTAAACGGATACGGATTATCCGCGGATAATCCGCTCCGAATCCGCTTATTATCCGTATCCGGATTAAATGGATACGGATACTTGCGGATACGGATACGGATAATTTTAGTATATGGAAAAATAATGCGGATACGGATAATTCCGTGAGGATATAAACGGAGTGGATATCCGTATATATCCAGATCCGAAATTTAATCTTTCAGCAGCTTTCAATTCATTTCACCCTTGCGAAATTTTCAAAAAACATACATATTCGTTTAAGTCCAAGAATCTTGGTAGAAAAATTATATAATCTATTAGGATAATGGATTGGTTCTCTAAACCAATAAGCAATTAATCATGCATGATCATCACTGTGCAAACTTAAAAAGTCTATTAAATTTTTGTCAATTTAGGTAATCAAATAAGGTAATTTAAAATTATGAAATTTAGTAGAATTACTAAATATCCAACAATTATCCACTCCATATTCGTATTCGAATCCGTATCCGTGGATTATCCATTCCGTATCCGTATCCGTTTAAGACGGATATGGTTTTCAATTTGATATCCGTTTACTATCTGTATCCGTATCTGCTTGTCGAAAAACAGATGCGGATATGGTATGTGCAAACAGATGCGGATATCTGCTCCGAATCCGCTCCGTTTACACCCCTAGATATATATGTTCTGAAATAATAAAATATACAAACTTAGTAAAATATTTTGTTAGATTTTAGTCCGAAATAAGAAAATATTATAAAATATTTGTATACTCTTAGATTTATTTAATGATAAAATATTGGTTCAAACTTTACATTTTTTTTAAAATTTGCTTACTGTTCTTACAGATAGGTAGAAAATCACTTGATCTTAAAGTTATGGACTATCTGAAAGTCGTGATTTTCTATCTATTTATAAAATTATAAAAAAAAAATTCTCAAATTAGATTTTCATACAGAGATCATATTTAATATTCAGATCGACTATTTAGACTTCAAAATAATTATATGAATTCTTAGCGCAGGCAGCCGCGCATCTATAATATGCATATTATGATAGTCTCACTCCAATTACGTATGTCTAACAAAATAAAAAAAAATTGAAATTTTTTTCTACATATAATTATACACTGCATAAAACATGGTACCGAATACGCTGTTTTTTTTATTTTAAAATATTGGCTACAATCATAGGACAATGCCGACGGGCCTTTTTTTTTAAAGAATAAAATAAATGTAGCACAAGAATGCTTGCTTGAGAAGGATAATGGATAGCGACGGTACACCTTACTGGCTTACTGTTACTGCATACGTAGCTACATAAACGTGCACAACTGCAACCTATCCAGCAATTTGGGTCCGATGTCCATCGGACTCAAACTGAGTTCGATGAATTCTGTAACTGTCCGATCCGCTTTAAGATATGTAGGCATGGCTTTAATATCCGTGCGAGTTTGTTTTAATAATTGTGTGAACGAATTTTAAAGCAAATCAGACAGTTATAGAGCCCATCGGATCCAAATTTTAGTCCGATGGACATCGGACCCAAACTGCTCTCATCCGCCTGAGAGTTTTCATTGCTGGTATCTTGTGGTCAGGGTGTTGCTGCCAGCTCTCTCAAAAAAATCGAGTCAAATGCGCCAAACGAGAAGTTAATTTTTCGTCACATATATTGTGATATTTAAAAGCAGAGATGGGTAGGGGTGTTCATTGGGTCCGGTTTAATCGGTTTTGGACCGAACCGAATTAGATCGGTTCAAACGCTTCGGTTTTTTCGGTTTAATGGTTCGGTTCGGTTTGTTTTTTAAAACCGAATTATAACTTCGGTTCGGTTCGGTTTGAAATTTTCAAAACCGAAATAACTGAACCGACCGAACTTTTATATATTATGAATTTGGTCCGGACCGCCCCGGTTTATTTCTTAATCAATTGCATTAAATACTTCAGTTTATTTCTTAATATCCCGATTTATTTCTTAATACTCCAATTTATTTGTTAATATATTTCGTTTATTACAAAACAATTGCTTTAAATTAAAAAATTGATATATTTCGGCTTGAACCGAACAAACCGAAATAAAACTTTGGTTCGGTTCGGTTGCAATACTAATTCGGTTCGGTTCGGTTCGGTTCTATTTTTGAAACCGAATTAAAACATTGGTTTGCCTAGTTCGGTTCGGTTTGAACCGAACCGAACCGATGAACACCCCTACAGATGGGGGCAGCTAGACGGGGGTGGGCCAGTCTAGCCCAGTGTTGTAAATAACAGTATGTGTTTGTCGGACGAATGGAGTACCGTCAAGCGATTAATTTGTATGTGATCGATTAATCGATATTATGCAGATAATTTAATATTTTTATTAAATTTTTGTATATATATATCATAATTTATTAAAATAATTTATTTAACTCATTAAATTTATCAAATAACTTAATTTAATTTAGTTTTATTATTATAACATGATACTATGCTTATTTTTTCTTAACACATAAGCACTTTATATGTGTAAGTAACACATTTATTTAATGAAAAATAAATTTGAGAATTAAGCTTTTTCATATATTAATAACATATTGTTTGAAAGAAATAAAACAATCCAACATAAAATCACTAAATTTAGTTTATGATAATAACTTAATTTTATAAATGAAGATGTCATACTAATTGAAAAAAAATACATCATTAAGAGAAATATATGGTATATAAATAATAGAAGAATTAATCAATTTCAAAGTAAGAAGAAAAAACATATATAAAAAAATATTGGATGTCTATTCAAACACAAATAAAACTACAATACATAATTTATAAACATTATTATCGCACACTACCACAGAAAAAAAAAAACAATGTGAAAATAAATATGGACTAGAATGAACGGAAATAAAGAGAAATAAACGGAAATAAATGGATGATTACACGGTAAATCAACTGATTAATCGTTTTCATCAGCAAACAATTGTAATAAGTATTGAAAACAATTGACAAGCCTTTTTCATATTGAAAATTTTAAAGGGCAACACTTGGGGGGCACAAAAAGCTCACGATTCGAAACTCGGTTCGGAATTATTTTGATAAACAATATATTATTAAAAACACACAATTAAAGAAATAATACATTGTTTATCAAAATAACACACAATTAAAAATACTACATAATGAGACAATGGCCAATACATAATTAAACATTATAAAAATATCAAAAAAGTACATAATTAAAAATTACCAAACAGATAAAGTCTAACAAAATAATGCAAAGTCTAATAAATTAACAAAATAAAAGAAATAGTACATAGTTCACCAAATTACTAAATATTACAAAGTCTAATAAATTTATCAAATTACCAATCAGAATTACTAAAAAAAAAAAGTCTAACAAAACAGTTCACAGTTCTTCTGTCTACTTCTCTACTTCTCTTCATCTAATAAAACAGTACACATTCCTTCTTTTCTTTTTTTTATGGTTAGTTTTGTTTTATTTCAAGCGGCAATAAGATTAGGTTTCGTAGATTGTGGGAACTGGGAAACAGGTTACATGTTTAAGGTCCGGGGAAATTAGGAATATATGAATTAGGGTTTGGTGAGTCCAGCCGAGTTGATTCCGAACTGAGTCGGAGGTAACTTGAAATCGACTCATAAATCAACTGAGTCCGTAAACTCGAGTTAGTTCCGAATCGAGTTATTAGCGAGTTGAATCCGAATTGATTCCAAACCGAGTTTCGAGCCGTGTGCTTTTTGTGCACCCCTAACTGTTACTATAGTGACAAGATTCGCGAATAATTCCCGAATTATTTGGCTTTTTGGTGATGCGGTGATGCCGAACCGAACGTCGAATTATTCGGTTGACCAAATAATTCTCGAATTTTACGAATTATTCCCGAATTTTACAAATTTTCCTTAATTATTTCCAAATTATTTTTGAATACAAATTTTTAATCTCATCGAACCGAACCCGAATAATTGATTTGTCACTATGACTGTTACTGCATACATGGCTACATAAACGTGCACAGCTGCAACCTATCCGCCTGAGTTTTCATTGCTGGAATCTTGTGGCTAGGGTGTTGCCGCCAGCTCTCTTAAATCAATCGGGTCAAATACGCCGAACGAGAATTTAATTTTTCATCATATATATTGTTGATATTTACAAGCAGAGATGGGGACAGCCAGACAGGCGTTGGCCAGTCCAGCCTATCCATCACACTAGATGATATTTTTTTATCACATGTGTAAATAATTCAGGGGTTCAAACGGATCGATACGAATTGAAAAGCGATAAAATTATATCCGTATTTTTTTTCAACACATGTAAGCATATTAAACGGATACACATGGATATAGATATAGATATAGATATATATATATTAGTTGGGCAACTGTATTTCGCGAAGTAAAGCGAGTGTTTTACTTCGCATCTATATCTTCAATTTCAAAGTTCAAAACATCGATCCAAATCGTTCAAGTTGATCTCCATATTAAATTGTGTTTGGAGACCAAATTTTACAATTTTTAGAAATTTTTTACTATTTTTTTGGAATTTTTTAAAATCACTGATTTTGATGGTCCACGATTTTCTGAAAAACAGTGATTTGAAAAAATTCCAAAAAAATAGTAAAAAATTTCTAAAAATTGTAAAATTTGGTCTCCAAGCACAATTTAATATGGAGATCAACTTGAACGGTTTGGATCGATGTTTTGAACTTTGAAATTGAAGATATAAAAGCGAAGTAAAACACTCGCTTTACTTCGCGAAGTACCGTAGCCCAACTCTATATATATATACATAATTTTTTTATAATATATATTAAATTCTGTGGTATATAATTATATATTTACTATTTTGATACGGATAATTAAAATTCAAAATCACATCCATATCACTATTCATAGGGATATTCGGATATAATTTTTAAATATGAATCCGGATTCCATCGATAATATCTGACCGGTTTTCATCCCTACATGTAATGTTTGTAAGTTAAATTATTATACTCCTTAATAAAGAGCTGATTTAAAAACAATTGCACGATAAAAAAGAATGAGAAGAAAATGAAAGAAGATACGTGAGAGAGTTCATCTTCGCTACACTACTAATTATAAGAGTAAACAAAACCGTCAAGTTTATACATGTATCGTACTTTCTCTACTCTCCGCTCTCCTCCGCTCACTCTCAATTTTTTTTATTTATTTTGAAATAAGTAATTATTGTCAGACTTTTGCTTCCCTTCTCTCTTTAAAAAAAAAAATAGTGTGAAACACAGCCTAAAATGTTAAATAGAGCTACTGACTCCAAGAGAATTAGTGATAAATTGACTGGTAATAAATATTAATGATCTATATATACTTCACTATTCAAATTAGCCGGATTATAGTTTATAAGAATAATTGAATTTTATTTCCTCCTCTCTCACCATTTTATGTAGATGTAAATTTTATTTTTTTATTTAAAAGAAAACATCTTTAATCTCTTAATTATTTCGAAAATAATTTTTAACTTTTGAAGTGGTGTGCTAATTTGTCTTGTTTCTTTGGATCTTAACTAACGGACAGTAAGCAGCATTTTTTAATTATATTAATAGATAGTAATGCAGCTGATTTCAAAAAAGATAGTAGTGCAGCTAAACTCAGTATATAGTTGACTACTATCTATTTCTATATTTATTAAACTTATGGAATTATTCATTAATGATACAAATGGGATGAGGTTTGGTCCAAATGGCTTTGGACCGAACACCATCCAAAGCCTCTAAAAATCGTACGATTAAAGTTTGAACAGTCGATCCGAACCGTTCAACATTATTTTCATATAAAAATGTGCTTAGAGATCAAATTTTATATTTTTTGAAAATTTTTACTATTTTTTTAGATACGTACAAAATTACTGTTTTTGGACCGTTTAGAAACAATGATATTGTACGTATCTAAAAAATAGTAAACAAATTCCAAAAAATATAAAATTTGATCTCTAAGCACATTTTAATATGAAAATTATGTTGAGCAGTTCGGATCGACTGTTCAGACTTTAATCGTACGATTTTTTGAGACTTTAGACGGTGTCCGCTTGTCCGGTCCAAAGCCATTTGGACTAAATCTTATTCCGATACAAATAATGTAATTTTTTTTTTTACCAAACATATTATAGTAATCAAATCAAGAAAATATATTGTGATGGCGATACATTAGCGTGTCTCATACGGTGCTAGACTGCTTGCAGGTATGACTGTCGGAAGGGTCAATAAATGTATACTGCAATGATTTTGTGTATATTAAAAAAAAATTCATAAAAAATCTGCCTGTCTGTCTGTCCGAGAAAGTCTGAAAACCTTGGATGGATTCTCTATGGCATGTAGAAAAGGAATCACATCCTCTGCGGAGCCCTGCAGGTGCGGTTCTTTTAATCTGGTCTGTTCATTTTGATCGGACGGACCAAATAAGATTTTGGCACGGATCTCAAAGCAAAATTAATACTGCCTCCTCCATCATCTCAAGCACTCACTGGCTAAGAGTAAATTTGGGCCGTCTGACTAGCTCCGTAGGTAAAAACTCCGCAGAAGATACTGGTCCATGTAGAAAATCCCCATGTGCCTAATCACACCTACAACGATAAATAAATTCGCGAATAATTCACGAGTAACTCACAAGTCACGGAAGCAGCTTGGGTCCGATGTCTATCGGACTCAAACTGAGTCTGATGGATTCTACAACCGTCCGATCTGCTCTGAAATAAGTGTACACGAATATCAAAGCGAGCACGCACTGATATTAAAGTGACGTGTACAAATTTTAAAACGGATCAGACGATTATGGAATCCATCAAATTCAGTTTGAGTCCGATGGGCATCCGACCCAAGCTGCTCCCACAAGTCACAAGTCACAAGTCACAAGTCACAAGTCACAACCTTCCAATAATAGCTATATTCAAATTTGATTTTTTTTTTTAAAATTAAACATATCTTTGTCTTTATCTTGAAAAACAAAAATAAAGGTACCTTTTTGTAAAATTCCCCTTCAATCTTGATAAAGAAAAGGGTAAAAAATGAGATGAGATGAGATGAAGTCACGAGGCGAAGAAAAACGTGTTGAACGAGGCTCCTATGTGGGACCCACTCATACCTGCCTTCGGACGCATACGGACATGATTTCTGTATGGGCCCACAAGTGACCCAAATTGCTTGAATTGTCTGAGATTTGCTGTAGCCCAACTTGTTGCTTAATGAAAACGGTCGGAAAATATCTGATCAGTAATAAATTATTAATTAAATTTAGGTGCAACTATTTATTTATTTTTAAGTTTTGCAGAATTTAGCTCAAACTCTTGACGGTAACTGCAGTGCTAGAACATTTTCTTTAACTATGCTACTGCTCCATCTCAATTTTGATACAAATATCATATCTGAATTATTACATGAGGAGGGATCCAATTACACCATTTTTTTTTGACACATCGTGACATTATATTTTTATAGGTTAATTTTGCAATTTCAAAATCCAAATAGTCGATCCAAACCGTTCAACATGATTGATATACTAAAATGTGCTTGGAGATCAAATTTTACATTTTTTTGAATTTTTTTACTATTTATTAAGATGGTTATAAAATCGCTGTTTTTCAATGGTCCGAAAACAACGATTTTGTTACCGTATTAATAAATAGTAAAAAAATTCAAAAAAATGTAAAATTTGATCTCCAAGCACATTTTAGTATATCAATCATGTTGAACGGTTTGGATCGACTATTTGGACTTTGAAAATTGTAGGTATCAAAATGTGTCAAAAAAAAAGGTGTAACTTGATCTCTCGTCTTATTACATATGCAAATATGTTTTTACAAATAAATATATCTAATTAGCAAGATGTATACTTTATTATTATAAACAAAAATTGATTACCAAAATAGTTATGTTGTTACCATTATAATTAGATATGGTATGAATTTTAGTTCTGTTATAATATTTATTTATAGTTTGTAGATATTTGTATCAAGAAATTTATTTTGCTATAAAAAATTTTAAGCACGTTTTATATTCATATATGATCTATATTTATATCCGCATTTATATCTATATCTAACCTGTATTTGCATCTATATTAAAAAAAAATTAAAAGAAATACGGGCTTCATTGAATACACATTTTTGATGCACATATAAATCAAATTGTACGTAAACGTAGTATTGTAACTTCAATAAGAAAATAAATTACTTCAAAAATATACCAAGAATATTTTTCAACAAAATATTTTATTTAATTAGATGGTGAGAATTTGATTCTGAATATTAAATAATTTCATCAAAAGTATTTTATAATCTGAAACTTTTGAAAGTATTTAATTGGATAAGCAATTTATATTCCAATGTCAAGTTCGAATCTTTATGTTGAATATTTTAAGTACAAGGGAAATAGTAAAATGAATATCAAATGAGAAAAAATAAACAAACAAACAATGTATTTGGTATATCATCATACAACCCAAGTTTATGTTGATGTAATACTAATACAATTTCTTCCAAAGTAAGACATTATAAAATTTTAATAAAATATGCCAATATGCTTATATAAGAAATACAAAAAAAAAATCATTTTGCGCTACTACCACTAGCTCCACATATATTATATCTCGTAATTTCCACAAATAAAAATCATATTTTCTTTTCACGTACATGCCATATTACAACAAATAAGTTTTCTTAAATTTAATCTGCAGGTTGTAGAAAATTATTTCATCATCTTATGCTTAGTTACAATCAATGTTTTTAAATGTGGGCGTATGAACTGCATATGCGTATGCGGTTGTCCTCTGCAGACAAAATCTCATGCAGTCAAATTCGTACAATTTTGAATATGCAATCTACGCAGATTTGAAAAACACTCAAAGATTTACTAAACCTTTAAAGGTGTGTCTCGTCATCAAAATAACAGTATAAATAGTGCTATTTGAATTAGTATATAAAATTAGTGCGAGAGATGTGCTAATCCGAATAGTAGGAGGAGAGTGTTTGATTTTGTGTTATTCGAAATATTATAGATGTTATTTAAATTGTATGATTTGAATTTTGAAACGATACTGATTCAAAGAACGATGTTATTTAAATTGTAAATTATGTTGCAAAGTGCAAGAACAACAACAAATGAGGTTGTTAAATACAATAACAAGTGTAAATGTTGTTGTTAAGCACAAGAACAATGGCAAAAGAGGTTAAGAAGCATATTAACAATGACAATTGAGGTTGTTAAGCACACGAACAAGGGCAAATGAGGTTCCTAAGCACAAGAACAAATACAAATGAGGTTCATAAGCACAATATCAAAAGCAAAAAAGGTTGTTAAGCACACGAACAACGCCAATTGAGGTTGTTAAGCACATAAACAAGGGCAAATGAGGTTCCTAAGTACAAGAACAAATGCAAATGAGGTTCATAAGCTCAAGATCAACAACAAATTATGTTGCAAAACGCAAGAACAACGACAAATGAGGTTGTTAAGTACAAAAACAAGTGTAAATGAGGTTGTTAAGCACAAGAACAGGGGCAAAAGAGGTTAAGAAGCATACGAACAACGACAATTGAGGTTGTTAAGGACACGAACAAGGACAAATGAGGTTCCTACGCACAAGAACAAATGCAAATGAGACTCACAAGCACAAGATCAAGGGCAAAAGAGGTTGTTAAACACACGAGCAACGCCAATTGAGGTTGTTAAGTACAGAAACAAGGGCAAATGAGGTTCCTAAGCACAAGAACAAATGCAAATGAGGTTCATAAGCACAAGATCAAGGGCAAAAGAGGTTGTTAAGCACACGAACAACGCCAATTGAGGTTGTTAAGCATAGAAACAAGGGCAAATGAGGTTCATAAGCACAACATCAAGGGCAAAAGAGATTGTTAAGCGCACGAACAACGTCAATTGAGGTTGTTAAGTACAAAAACAAGGGCAAATCAGGTTCCGATGCACAAGAACAAATGCAAATTAGGTTCATAAGCACAAGATGAATGGTAAATTATGTTGCAAAGTGCAAGAACAATGACAACTGAGGTTGTTAAGCACAAGAACAAGTGTAAATGTTGTTGCTAAGCACAAGAACAATGGCAAAATAGGTTAAGAAGCATATTAACAACGACAATTGAGGTTGTTAAGCACACGAATAAGGGCAGATGAGGTTACTAAGCACAAAAACAAATGCAAATGAGGTTCATAAGCACTAGATCAAGGGCAAAAGAGATTGTTAAGCACAGGGACAATGCCAATTGCGGTTGTTAAGCACACTAAAAAGAGCAAATGAGGTTCCTAAGCACAAGAACAAATGCAAATGAGGTTCATAAGTGTAAGATCAAGGGCAAATTATGTTGCAAAGCGCAAGAACAATGACAAATGAGGTTGTGAAGAAGAGGAACATGTGTAACTGATGTTGCCAAGCACAAGAACAATGTCAGAAGAGGTTAAGAAGCATCTTAACAACGACAATTGAGGTAACCACACGAACAAGGGCAGATGAGGTTCCTAAGCACAAGAACAAATGCAAATGAGATTCATAAGCACACAAACAAGGGCAAATGAGGTTCCTAAGCGCACGAACAACGCCAATTGAGGTTGTTAAGAACACAAACAAGGGCAAATGAGGTTCCAAAGAACAAGAACAAATGCAAATGAGGTTCATAAACACAAGATCAAGGGCAAATTATGTTGCAAAACACAAGAACAACGACAAATGAGGTTGTTAAGCACATGAACAAGTGTAAATAATGTTGCTAAGCACAATAACGAGAGAAAAAGAGGTTAAGACGCATATGAACAACGATAATTGAGGTTGTTAAGCACACGAACAAAGACAAATGAGGTTCCTAAGCACAAGAACAAATGCAAATGAGGTTCATAAGAAAAAGATCAAGGGCAAAAGAGGTTGTTAAGCACATGAACAACGCTAATTGAGGTTGTTAAGCACACAAACAAGGGTAAATGAGGTTCCTAAACAAAAGTACAAATGCAAATGAGGTTCATAAGTGCAAGATCAAGGGCAAATTATGTTGCAAAGTGCAAGAACAACGACAAATGAGGTTGTTAAGCACAAGAACATGTGTAAATGATGTTGCCAAGCACAAGAACAAGGGCAAAAGAGGTTGCACGAACAACGCCAATTGAGGTTATTAAGCATGGAAACAAGGGCAAATGAGGTTCATAAGCGCAAGATCAAGGACAAAAGAGGTTGTTAAGCGCACGAACAACATCAATTAAGGTTGTTAGGCACACAAACAAGGGCAAATGAGGTTCCTATGCACAAGAACAAATGCAAATGAGGTTCATAAGTACTAGATCAAGGGCAAAAGAGGTTGTTAAGCATACGAACAATGCCAATTGAGGTTGTTAAGCACACTAAAAAGAGCAAATGAGGTTCCTAAGTACAAGAACAGATGCAATTGAGGTTCATAAGCACAAGATCAAGAGCAGAAGAGATTGTTAAGCGCACCAATAACGCCAATTGTGGTTGTTAAGCACACAAACAAGGGCAAAAGAGGTTCCTAAGTATAAGAACAAATGCAAATGAGGTTCGTAAGCACAAGATCAAGGGCAAAATAGGTTTTTAAGCATAGGAACAACGACAATTGAGGTTATTTAGCACGCAAACAAGGGCAAATGAGGTTTCTAAGCACAAGAACAAATGCAAATAAGGTTCATAAGCTATAGATCAAGGGCAAAAGAGGTTGTTCAGCACACGAACAATGCCAATTGGGGTTGTTAAGCACACAAAAAAGAGCAAATGAGGTTCCTAAACACAAGAACAAATGCAAATGAGGTTCATAAGCGCAAGATCAAGGGCAAAAGAGGTTGTTAAGCGCACGAACAACATCAATTGAGGTTGTTAGGCACACAAACAAGCGCAAATGAGGTTCCTATGCACAAGAACAAATGCAAATGAGGTCCATAAGAACAAGCTCAAGGGTAAATTATGTTGCAAAGTGCAACACCAACGACAAATGAGGTTGTTAAGCACAAGAACAAGTGTAAATGTTGTTGTTAAGCACAAGAACAATGGCAAAAGAGGTTAAGAAGCATATTAACAACGACAGTTGAGGTTGTTAAGCACACAAACAAGAACAAATGAGGTTCCTAAGCAGAAGAAAAAGTGCAAATGAGGTTCATAAGCACAACATCAAGGGCAAATTATGTTGCAAAGCGCGAGAACAACGACAAATGAAGTCGTTAAGAACAAGAACATGTCTAAATGAAGTTATTAAGTACAAGAACAAGGCCAAAAGAAGTTAAGAAGCATAGGAACAACGACAATTGAGGTTGTTAACCACACGAACAAGGGCAAATTTGTTCCTAAGCACAAGAACAAATGCAATTGAGGTTCCTAAGAGCAAGATCAAGGGCAAAAGAGGTTGTTAACCACACGAACAACGCCAATTGAGATTGTTAAGCATAGAAACAAGGGAAAATGAGGTTCCTAAGCACAAGAACAAATGCAATTGAGGTTCCTAAGCACAAGATCAAGGGCAAAAGAGGTTGTTAACCACACGAACAACGCCAATTGAGGTTGTTAGGCACACAAACTGGGGTAAATGAGGTTCCTCAGCACAAGAACAAATGCAAATGAGGTTCATAAGTGCAAAATCAAAGGTAAATTATGTTGCAAAGTGCAAGAACAACGTCAAATGAGGTTGTTAAGCACAAGAACAAGTGTAAATGTTGTTGCCAAGCACAAGAACAAGGGCGAAAGAGGTTAAGAATCATATTAACAACGGCAATTGAGATTGTTAAGCACACGAACAAGGGCAAATGAGGTTCCTAAGCACAAGAACAAATGCAAATGAGCTTCATAAGCACAAGATCAAGGGCAAAAGAGGCTGTTAAGCACACAGACAACGCCAATTGAGGTTGTTAAGCACATAAACAAGGGCAAATGAGGTTCATAAGCACAATATTAAGGGCAAAAGATGTTGTTAAGCGCACGAACAACGTCAATTAAGGTTGTTAAGGACACACACAAGGGCAAATCAGGTTCCTATGCTCAAGAACAAATGCATATTAGGTTCATAAGCATAAGGTGATGGGTAAATTATATTTCAAAGTGCAACAACAACGACAAATGAGGTTGTTAAGCACAAGAACAAGTGTAAATGTTCTTGCTAAGCACAAAAACAAGGGCTAAAGAGGTTAAGAAGCATATTAACAACGACAATTGAGGTTGTTAAGCCCACGAACAATGGCAATGAGGTTCCTAAGCACAGGAACAAATGCAAATGAAGTTCATAAGCGCAAGACAAAAGCCAAATTATATTGCAAACCGCAAGAACAACGACAAATGAGGTTGTTAAGTACAGGAACATGTGTAAATGATGTTGCCAAGCACAAGAACAAGGGCAGAAGAGGTTAAGAAGCATATTAACAACGACAATCGAGGTAAGCACACGTACAAGGGCTGATGAGGTTCCTAAGCACAAGAACAAATGCAAATGAGGTTCATTAGCACTAGATCAAGGGCAAAAGATGTTGTTAAGCCCACGAACAATGCCAATTGAGGTTGTTAAGCACACTAAATAAGGACAAATGAGGTTCCTAAGCACGAGACGAAAATGCAAATAAGGTTCATAAGCACAAAATCAAGGGTATATTATGTTGCAAAGCACAAGAACAACGTCAAATGAGGTTGTTAAGCACAAGAACAAGTGTAAATGTTGTTGCTAAGCACAAGAACAAGGGCAAAAGAGGTTAAGAATCATATTAACAACGACAATTGAGGTTGTTAAGCACACGAGCAAGGGCAAATGAGGATCCTAAGAACAAGAACAAATGCAAATGAGGTTCATAAGCACAAGATCAAGTGCAAAAGAGGTTGTTAAGCACACGAATAACGCCAATTGAGGCTGTTAAGCATAGAAATAAGGGCAAATGAGGTTAATAAGCACAAGATCAAGGGCAAAAGAGGTCGTTAACCGCACGGACAACTTCAATTGAGGTTGTTAAACACACAAACAAGGGCAAATCAGGTTCCTATGCACAACAACAAATGCAAATGAGATTCATAAGGACAAGATGATGGGTAAATTATGTTGCAAAGTGCAGAAACAACGACAAATGAGGTTGTTAAGCACAAGAACAAGTGTAAATGTTGCTGCTAAGCACAAGAACAAGGGCAAAAGAGGTTAAGAAGCATATTAACAACGACAATTGAGGTTGTTAAGCACACGAACAAGGGTAAATGAGGATCCTAAGAAAAAGAACAAATGCAAATGAGGTTCATAAGCACAAGATCAAGGGCAAAAGAGATTGTTAAGCACACGAACAACTCCAATTGAGGTTGTTAAGCACACAAACAAGGGTAAATGACGTTCCTAAGCACAAGAACAAATGCAAATGAGGTTCATAAGCGCAAGATCAAGGGCAAATTATGTTGCAAAGCGCAAGAACAACGACAAATGGGGTTGTTAAGCACAAGAACATGTGTAAAAGATGTTGCAAAGCACAATAACAAGGGTAAAACAGGTTAAGAAGCATATTAACAACGACAATTGAGCTAAGCACACGAACAAGGGAATATGAGGTTCCTTAGCACAAGAAGAAATGCAAATGAGATTCATATACACTTGATCAAGGGCAAAAGAGATTGTTAAGCACACGAACAATGCCAATTGAGGTTTAGGGTTTGCAACAACGACAAATGAGGTTGTTAAGTACAAGAAAAAGTGTAAATGTTGTTGCTAAGCACAAGAACAAGGACAAAAGAGGTTAAGAAGCATATTAACAACGATAATTAAGATTGTTAAGCACACGAACAAGGGCAAATGAGGATCGTAAGAACAAGAACAAATGCAAATGAGGTTCATAAGCACAAGATAAAGGGCAAAAGAGGTTGTTAAGCACACGAACAACGAAAATTGAGGATGTTAAGCACACAAACAAGGGTAAATGAGGTTCCTAAGCACAAGAACAAATGCAAATGAGGTTCATAAGCGTAAGATCAAGGGCAAATTATGTTGCAAAGTGCAAGAACAACGACAATTGAGGTTGTTAAGAACAAGAACATGTGTAAATGATGTTGCCAAGCACAATAACAAGGGCAAAAGAGGTTAAGAAGCATATTAACAACAACAATTGAGGTAAGCACACGAACAAGGGCAGATGAGGTTCCTAAGCACACGAACAAATACAAATCAGGTTCATAAGCACTAGATCAAGGGCAAAAGAGGTTGTTAATCACACGAACAATGCCAATTGAAGTTGTTAAGCACACTAAAAAGAGCAAATGAGGTTCATAAGCACAAGAACAAATGCAAATGCGGTTCATAAGCACAATATCAAAAGCAAAAGAGGTTGTTAAGCGCACGAAGAGCGCCAATTGAGGTTGTTAAGCACATAAACAATGGCAAATGAGGTTCCTAAGCACAAGAACAAATACAAATGAGGTTCAGAAGCACAAAATCAAGAGTAAATTATGTTGCAAATCGCAAGAACAACGAGAAATGAGGTTGTTAAGTACAAGAACAAGTGTAAATGTTGTTGCTAAGCACAAGAACAAGGGTAAAATAGGTTAACAATTATATTAACAACGGCAATTGAGGTTGTTAAGCACACGAACAAGGGCAAATGAGGATCCTAAGAACAAGAACAAATGCACATGAGGTTCATAAGCACAAGATCAAGGGCAAAAGAGATTGTTAAGCACACGAACAACTCCAATTGAGGTTGTTAAGCACACAAACAAGGGTAAATGAGGTTCCTAAGCACAAGAACAAATGCAAATGAGGTTCATAAGCGCAAGATCAAGGGCAAATTATGTTGCAAAGCGCAAAAAGAACGACAAATGGGGTTGTTAAGCACAAGAACATGTGTAAATGATGTTGCAAAACACAAGAACAAGGGTAAAAGAGGTTAAGAAGCATATTAACAACGACAATTGAGATAAGCACACGAACAAGGCAGATGAGGTTCCTAAGTACAGGAAGAAATGCAAATGAGGTTCATAAACACTAGATCAAGGGCAAAAGAGATTGTTAAGCACACGAACATTGCCAATTGAGGTTTAGGGTTTGCAACAACGACAAATGAGGTTGTTAAGCATAAGAACAAGTGTAAATGTTGTTGCTAAGCACAAGAACAAGGGAAAAAGAGGTTAAGAAGCATATTAACAACGACAATTGAGGTCGTTATGCACACAAACAAGGACAAATGAGGATCCTAAGAACAAGAACAAATGCAAATGAGGTTCATAAGCACAAGATCAAGGGCAAAAGTGGTTGTTAAGCGCACGAATAATGAAAATTGAGGATGTTAAGCACACAAACAAGGGTAAATGAGGTTCCTAAGCACAAGAACAAATGCAAATGAGGTTCGTAAGCGCAAGATCAAGGGCAAATTATGTTGCAAAGCTCAAGAACAACGACAAATGAGGTTATTAAGCACAAGAACATGTGTAAATGATGTTGCCAAGCACAAGAACAAGGGCAAAAGAGGTTAAGAAGCATATTAACAACGACAATTGAGGTAAGCATACGAACAAGGGCAGATGAGGTTCCTAAGCACAAGAACAAATGCAAATTAGTCTCATAAGCACTACATCAAGGGCAAAAGAGTTTGTTAAGCACACGAACAATGCCAATTGAGGTTGTTAAGCACACTAAAAAGAGCAAATGAGGTTCCTAAGCACAAGAACAAATGCAAATGAGGTTCATAAGCACAATATCAAAAGCAAAAGAGGTTGTTAAGCGCACGAAGAACGCCAGTTGAGGTTGTTAAGCACACAAACAAGGGCAAATGAGGTACCTAAGCACAAGAACAAATACAAATGAGGTTCATAAGCACAAAATCAAGGGTAAATTATGTTGCAAAGCGCAAGAACAACGAGAAATGAGGTTGTTAAGTACAAGAACAAGTGTAAATGTTGTTGCTAAGCACAAGAACAAGGGCAAAAGAGGTTAAGAATTATATTAACAACGGCAATTGAGTTTGTTAAGCACACGAACAAGGGCAAAAGAGGTTCCTAAGCATAAGAACAAATGCAAATTAGGTTCATAAGCACAAGATCAAGGGCAAAAGAGGTTGTTAACCACACGAACAATGCCAATTGAGGTTGTTAAGCATAGAAACAAGGGCAAATAAGGTTTATAAGCACAAGATCAAGGGCAAAAGATGTTGTTAAGCGCACGAACAACGTCAATTGAGGTTGTTAAGCACACTAAAAAGAGCAAATGAGGTTCCTAAGCACAAGATCAAATGGAAATGAGGTTGATAAGTACAATATCAAGAGCAAAAGAGATTGTTAAGCGCACGAACAATGGCAATTGAGGTTGTTAAGCACTCAAACAAGGACAAATGAGCTTCCTAAGCACAAGAACAAATACAAATGAGGTTCATAAGCACCAGATAAGAGGAAAAAAAGGTTGTTAAGTGCACAAACAACGCCAGTTGAGGTTGTTAAGCACACAAACAATGGCAAATATGGTTGTTAAGCATACAAACAAGGGCAAATGAGGTTCCTAAGCACAAGAACAAATACGAATGAGGTTCATAAGTACCAAATCAAGGGCAAATTATGTTACAAAATGCAAGAACAACGACAAATGAGGTTGTTAAGCACAAGAACATGTGTAAATCATGTTGCTAAGCACAACAACAAGGTAAAAGAGGATAACAAGCATATGAACAACGACAATTGATGTTGTTAAGCACACGAACATGGGCAAATAAGGTTTCTAAGCTCAAGAACAAATGCAAATGAGGTTCATAAGCACAAGATCATAGGAAAAAGAGGTTGTTAAGCACACGAACAACGCAAATTGAGGTTGTTAAGCACAGAAACAGGGGCAAATGAGGTTCTTAAGCACAAGAAGAAATGCAAATGAGGTTCATAAGCACAAGACCAAGGGCAAATTATGTTGCAAAATGCAAGAACAACGACAAATGAGGTTGTTAAACACAAGAACAAGTGTAAATGATGTTGCTAAGCACAAGAACAAGGGCAGAAGAGGTTATCAAGCATATGAACAACGACTATTGAGGTTGTTAAGCACACGAACATGGGCAAATGAGGTTCCTAAGCACAAGAACAAATGTAAATGAGGTTTATAACCACAAGATCAAGAGCAAAAGAGGTTGTTAAGCACACAAACAACGCCAACTGAGGTTGGTAAGAACACAAACAAGGGCAAATGTGGTTCCTAAGCACATGATCAAGGGAAAATTATGTTGCAAAGCGCAAGAATAACGACAAATGATGTTGTTAAGCACAAGAACATGTGTAAATGATGTTGCTAAGAACAAGAAAAATGGCAAAAGAGGTTAAGAAGCATATTAACAATGACAATTGAGGTTGTTAAGCACCCGAACAAGGGCAAATGAGGTTCCCAAGCACAAGAACAAATGCAAATGAGGTTCATAAGCACAAGATCAAGAGCAAAAGAGGTTGTTAAGTGCACGAACAACGTAAATTAAGGTTGTTAAGCATTCAAACAAGGGCAAATGAGATTCCTATGCATAAGAACAAATACGAATGAGGTTCATAAGCACAAGACCAAGGGTAAATTGTGTTGCAAAATACAAGAACAACGACAAATGAGGTTGTTAAGCCCAAGAACAAGTGTAAATGATGTCGGTAAGCACAAGAACAAGGGCAAAAAAGGTTATGAAGCATATTAACAACGACAATTGAGGTTGTTAAGCACACGAACAAGGGCAAATGAGGATCCTAAGTACAAGAACAAATGCAAATGAAGTTCATAAGCACTAGATCAAGAGCAAAAAAGGTTGTTAAGCACACGAACAATGACATTGAGGTTGTTAAGCACAGATACAACGGCAAATTAGTTTCCTAAGCACAAGAACAAATGCAATTGAGATTCATAAGCACAAGATCAACGGCAAAAGAGGTTGTTAAGCACACAAACAACGCCAATTGAGGTTGTTAAGCATTGAAACAAGGGCAAATGAGGTTCATAAGCACAAGATCAAGGGCAAAAGAGGTTGTTAAGCGCACGAACAATGGCAATTGAGGTTGTGAAGCACACAAACAAGGGCAAATGAGGTTCATAAGCACAAGATCAATGGCAAAAGAGGTTATTAAGCGCACGAACAACGCCAATTGAGGTTGTTAAGCACACAAACAAGGGCAAATGAGGTTCCTATGCATAAGAACAAGTGCAAATGAGGTTCATAAGCACAAGATCAAGGGTAAATTATGTTGCAAAGCGTAAGAACAATGACAAATGAGGTTGTTAAGCACGAGAACAAGTGTAAACGATGTTGCTAAGAACAAGAACAAGGGCAAAAGAGGTTAAGAAGTATATTAACAACGACAATTGAGGTTGTTAAGAACACGAACAAGGGAAAATGAGATTCCTAAGCAGAAGAACAAATGCGAATGAGGTTCATAAGCACAAGATCAAGGGCAAAAGATGTTGTTAAGCGAACGAACAACGACAATTGAGGTTGTTAAGCACACAAACATGGGCATATGAGGTTCCTATGCATAGGAACAAATGCAAATCAGGTTCATAAGCTCAAAATGAAGGGTAAATTATGTTGCAAAGCGCAAGAACAACGAGAAATGAGGTTGTTTAGTACAAGAACAAGTGTAAATGTTGTTGCTAAGCACAAGAACAACGGCAAAAGATGTTAAGAAGCATATTAACAACGACAATTGAGGTTGTTAAGCACACCAACAAGGGTAAATGAGGTTTATAAGCACTAGATCAAGGGCAAAAAAAGGTTGTTAAGCACACGAACAACGCCAATTAAGGTTGTTAAGCACAAAAACAAGGGCAAATGAGGTTCGTAAGCACAGGAACAAATGCAAATGAGGTTCATAAGCACAAGATCAAGGGCAGATTATGTTGCAAAACGCAATAACTACGGCAAATATGGTTGTTAAGCATAAGAACAAGTGTAAATGATATTGCTAAGCACAAGAACAAGGGCAACAGAGGTTAACAAGCATATGAACAACAACAATTGAGGTTGTTAAGCACACAAACAAGGGAAAATGAGGTTGCTAAGCACAAGAACAAATGCAAATGGGGTTCATATGCTCAAGATCAATGGCAAATTATGTTGCAAAGCGCAAGAACAACGACAAATGAGGTTGTTAAGCACAAGAACATGTGTAAATGATGTTGCCAAGCACAAGAACAAGGGAAAAAGAGGTTAAGAAGCATATTAACAATGACAATTGAGGTAAGCACACGAACAAGGGGCAGATGAGGTTCCTAAGCACAAGAACAAATGCAAATGAGGCTCATAAGCACTAGATGAAGGGCAAAAGAGGTTGTTAAGCACACGAATAATGCCAATTGAGGTTGTTAAGCACACTCAAAAGAGCAAATAAGGTTCCTAAGCACAAGAACAAATGCAAATGAGGTTCATAAGCACAAGATCAAGGGCAAAAGAGGTTGTTAAGCGCACGAACAACACCAATTGAGGTTGTTAAGCACACAAACAAGGGCAAATGAGATTTCTAAGCACAAGAACAAATGCAAATAAGGTTCATAAGCACAAGATTAAGGGTAAAATATGTTACAAAGCGCAAGAACAATGACAAATGAGGTTGTTAAGCACAAGAACATGTGTAAATGTTGTTGCTCATAACAAGAACAAGGGTAAAAGAGGTTAAGATGCATATGAACAACGACAATTGAGGTTTTTAAGCACACGAACATTGGCAAATGAGGTTCCTAAGCGCAAGAACAAATGCAAATGAGGTTCATAAGCACAAGCTCAAGGGCAAAAGAAGTTGTTAAGAACACGAACAACGTCAATTGAGGTTGTTAAGCACTGAAACAAGGGCAAATGAGGTTCCTATGCACAAGAACAAATGCAAATGAGGTTCATAAGCACAAGATCACGGGCAAAAGAAGATGTTAATCACACGAACAATGCCAATTGAGGTTCCTAGGCACACAAACAAGGGCAAATGAGATTCATGAGCACAAGATCAATGGCAAATTATGTTGCAAATGGCAAGAACAACGACAAGTGATGTTGTTAAGAACAAGAACATGTGTAAATGATGTTGCTAAGAATAATAACATGGGCAAAAGAGGTTCAGAAGCATATTAACAACGACAATTGAGGTTGTTAAGCGCACGAACATGGGCAAATGAGGTTCCTAAGCACAAGAACAAATGCAAATGAGGTTCATAAGCACAAGATCAAGGGCAAAAGAGGTTGTTAAGCGCACGAACAACGTCAATTAAGGTTGTTAAGCACACAAACAAGGACAAATGAGGTTCCTATGCACAAGAACAAATACAAATGAGGTTCATAAGCACAAGATCAAGGGTAAATTATGTTGCAAAATGCAAGAACAACGACAAATGAGATTGTTAAGCACAAGAACAAGTGTAAATGTTGTTGCTAAGCACATGAACAAGGGCAAATGAGGTTCCTAAGCACAAGAACTAATGCAAATGAGGTTCATAAGCACTATATCAAGAGCAAAAAAGATTGTCAAGCACACAAACAACGCCAATTGAGGTTGTTAAGCACAGAAACTGTTGTAAATGAGGTTCCTAAGCACAAGAACAAAAGCAAATGTAGTTCATAAGCACAAGATCAAGGGAAAAACAGGTTGTTAAGCACACAAACAACGCCAATTGAGGTTGTTAAGCATAGAAACAAGGGCAAATAAGGTTCATAAGCATAAGATCAAGGGCAAAAGAGGTTGTTAAGCGCACGAACAATGGCAATTGAGGTTGTTAAGCACACAAACAAGGAAAAATGATGTTCCTATGCACAAGAACAAATACAAATGAGGTTCATAGGCACAGGACAAAGGGCAAAAGAGGTTCTTAAGCTCACGAACAACGCCACTTGAGGTTGTTAAGCACACAAAGAAGGGCAAATGAGGTTCCTATGCACAAGAACAAATGGAAAAGAGGTTCATAGGCACAAGATCAAGGGTAAATTATGTTGCAAAGCGCAAGAACAAAGACAAATGAGGTAGTTAAGCACAAGAATAAGTGTAAATGATGTTGCAAAGTACACGAACAAGGGCAAATGAGGTAGTTAAGCATATGAACAACGACAATTGAGGTTGTTAAGCACACGAACAAGGGCAAATGAGGTTCCTAAGCACAAGAACAAATGCAAATGAGGTTCATAAGCACATGATCAAGGGCAAATTATGTTGCAAAGCGCAAGAACAGGTGTAAATGATGCTGCTAAGCACAAGAAGAAGGGCAAAAGAGGTTAAGAAGCATATGAACAATGACAATTGAGCTTGTTAAGCGCACGAACAATTGAAAATGAGATTCCTAAGCAGAAGAACAAATGTGAATGAGGTTCAGAAGCAAAAGATCAAGGGCAAAAGATGTTGTTAAGCGAACGAACAACGACAATTGAGGTTGTTAAGCACACAAACAAGGGCATATGAGGTTCCTATGCATAAGAACATATGCAAATGAGGTTCATAAGCACAAGATCTAGGGAAAAAGAGGTTGTTAAGCACACGAACAACGCCAACTGAGGTTGTTAAGAGCACAGATTTGGGCAAATGAGGTTCCTAAGCACCAGAACAAATGCAAATAAGATTCATAAGCACAAGATTATGGGCAAAAAAGGTTGTTAAGCACACGAACAACGTTAATTGACGTTGTTTAGCACACAAACAAGGGCAAATGAGGTTCATAAGCACAAGAACAAATGCAAATGAGGTTCATAAGCACAAGATTAAGGGAAAATTATGTTGCAAAGCACAAGAACAACGACAAATGAAGTTGTTAAGCACAAGAACAATTGTAAGTGATATTGCTAAGCACAAGAACAAGGGCGAAGAGCATAGGAAGCATACGAACAACGACAATTGAGGTTGTTAAGCACACGAACAAGGGTAAATGAGGTTCCAAAGCACAAGAACAAATGCAAATGAGGTTCATAAGCACAAGATCAAGGGCAAAAGAGGTTGTTAAGCGCACGAACAACGTCAATTGAGGTTGTTAACAACACAAACAAGGGCAAATGATGTTCATATGCACAAGATCAAGGCAAATTATGTTGCAAAGCGCAAGAACAATGACAAATGATGTTGTTAAACATAGAAACAAGGGCTAATGAGGTTCATAAGCACAAGATCAAGGGCAAAAGAGGTTGTTAAGAGCAGGAACAGCGCCAATTGAGGTTAATAAGCACACGAGCAAGGGCAAATGAGGTTCCGAAGCACAAGAACAAATGCAAACGAGGTTAATTAGCACAAGATCATGGGAAAAAGAGGTTGTTAAGCGCACGAACAGCGCCAATTGAGGTTGTTAAGCACAAAACAAGGGCAAATAAGGGTCCTAGGCACAAGAACAAATGCAAATTAGGTTCATAAGCACAAGATCAAGGGTAAATTATGTTGTAAAGCGCAAGATAAACGACAAATTAGGTTGTTAAGGACACAAACAAGGGCACATGAGTTTCCTGAGCACAATAACAAATGCAAATGAGGTTCGTAAGTACAAGATGAAGGGCAAAAGATGTTGCGCACGAACAACGACAATTGAGGTTGTTAAGCACACAAACAAGGGCAAATGAGGTACCTATGCACAAGAACAGATGCAAATGAGGTTCATAAGCACTAGATCAAGGACAAAAGAGTTTGTTAAGCACACGAACAATGCCAATTGAGGTTAAGCACACTAAAAAGAGCAAATGAGGTTCCTAAGCACAAGAACAAATGGAAATGAGGTTCATAAGCACAAAATCAAGGGCAAAAGAGGTTGCTAAGCGCACGAACAACACCAATTGAGGTTGTTTAGCACACAGACAAGGGCAAATGAGGTTCCTAAGCACAAGAAGAAATGCAAATAAAGTTCATAAGCACAAGATCAAGGATAAATTATGTAGCAAAGTTCAAGAACAACGACAAATGAGATTGTTAAGCGCACAAACAAGGGCAAATGAGGTTCCTGAGCACATGAACAAATTCAAATGAGGTTCATAAGCACAAGATCAAGGGCAAAAGATGTTGTTATGGCACGAACAACGTCAATTGAGGTTGCTAAGCACACAAACAATGGCAAATGAGATTCCTATGCACAAGAACAAATGCAAATGAGATTCATTAGCACAAGATCAAGGCTAAATTATGTTACAAAGCACAAGAACAACGACAAATGAGGTTGTTAAGCACAAGAACTTGTGTAAACGTTGTTGCTAAGAACAAGAACAATGGTAAAAGAGGTTAAGATGCATATGAACAACGACAATTGAGGTTGTTAAGCACGCGAACAAGGGCAAATGATGTTCCAAAGCACAAGAACAAATGCAAATGAGGTTCATAAGCACAAGATCAAGGGCAAAAGAGGTTGTTAAGCACACGAACAACGTCAATTGAGGTTGTTAAGAACACAAACAAGGGCAAATGAGGTTCCTAAGGACTAGAATAAATGCGAATGAGGTTCATATGCACAGGATCAAGGCAAATTATGTTGTAAAGCGCAAGAACAACGACAAATGATATTGTTAAACATAGAAACAAGGGCTAATGAGGGTCATAAGCACAAGATCAAGGGCAAAAGAGGTTGTGAAGCGCACGAACAGCGCCAATTGAGGTTGTTAAGCACACGAATAAGGGGAAATGTGGTTCCTAAGCACAAGAACAAATGCAAATGTGGTTAATAAGCACAAGATCAAGGGAAAAAGTGGTTGTTAAGCGCACGAACAACACCAATTGAGGTTGTTAAGCACAAAACAAGGGCAAATGAGGGTCCTAAGCACAAGAACAAATGCAAATGAGGTTCATAAGCACAAGATCAAGGGTAAATTATGTTGCAAAGCGCAAGAACAACGACAATTGAGGTTGTTAAGCACACAAACAAGGGCACATGAGTTTCCTGGGCACAAGAATAAAAGCAAATGAGGTTCATAAGCACATGATCAAGGGCAAAAGATGTTGCGCACGAACAACGACAATTGAGGTTGTTAAGCACACAAACAAGGGCACATGAGGTACCTATGCACAAGAACAGATGCAAATGAGGTTCATAAGTACTAGATCATGGGCAAAAGAGGTTGTTAAGCACGCGAACAATGCCAATTGAGGTTAAGCACACTAAAAAGAGCAAATGAGGTTGCTAAGCACAAGAACAAATGCAAATGAGTTTTATAAGCACAAGATCAAGGGCAAAAGAGGTTGCTAACCGCACGAACAAACCCAATTGAGGTTGTTTACCACACCAACAAGGGCAAATGAGGTTCCTAAGCACCAGAACAAATGCAAATGTGGTTCACAAGAACAAGATCAAGGGTTAATTATGAAGTTAAGTACACGAACAACGCCAATTGAAGTTGTTAAGCACAGAGACAAGGGCGAATGAGGTTCCTAAGCACAAGAACAAATGCAAATGAGGTTCATAAACACAAGATCAAGGGCAAAAGAGGTTGTTAAGCACACGAACAACGCCAATTGAGGTTGTTAAGCATATAAACAAGGGCAAATGAGGTACATAAGCACAAGATCATGGGCAGAAGAGGTTGTTAAGCACACGAACAACGCCAATTAAGGTTGTTAAGCACACAAACAATGGCAAATTAGGTATATAAGCACAAGCTCAAGGGCAGAAGAGGTTGTTAAGCGCACGAACAATGCCAAGTGAGGTTGTTAAGCACACAAACAAGGGCAAATGAGGTTCGTAAGCACAAGATCAAGGGCACAAGAGGTTGTTAAGCACACGAACAACGCCAATTGAGGTTGTTAAGCACACAAACAAGGGCAAATGAGGTTCCTAAGCACAAGAACAAATGCAAATGAAGTTCATAAGCACAAGATCAAGGATAAATTCTGTAGCAAAGTGCAAGAATAACGACAAATGAGATTGTTAAGCACACAAACAAGGGCAAATGAGGTTCCTGAGCACAAGAACAAATGGAAATGAGGTTCATAAGCACAAAATCAAGGGCAAAAGATGTTGTTAAGTGCACGAACAACACCAATTGAGGTTGTTAAGCAGACAAACAAGGGCAAATGAGTTTCCAATGCATAAGAACAAATGCAAATGAGGTTCAGAAGCATAATATCAAGGGCAAACGAGGTTGTTAAGCACACGAACAACGCCAATTGAGGTTGTTAAGCACACAAATAAGGGAAAATGAGGTTCCTAAGCACTAGAACAAATACAAATGAGGTTCATAAGCACAAGATCAAGGGCAAAAGAGATTGTTAAGCGCACGAACAACGCCAATTGATGTTGTCAAGCACACAAATAATGGCAAATGAGGTTCCTAAGCACAAGAACAAATGCAAATGAGGTTCATAAGCACAAGATCAAGGGCAAAAGAGGTTGTTAAGCGCACTGACAACGCCAATTAAGGTTGTTTAGCACACGAACAAGGGCAAATGAGGTTCCTAAGCACAAGAACAAATGCAAATGAGGTTCATAAGCACAAGATCAATTGCAAATTATGTTGCGAAGCGCAAGAACAAGTGTAAATGATGTTGCTAAGCACAAGAAGAAGGGCAAAAGTGGTTAAGAAGCATATGAACAACGACAATTGTGGTTGTTAAGCACACGAACAAGACCAAATGAGGTTCCTATGCACAAGAAAAATGCAAATGAGGTTCATAAGCACAAGATCAAGGGCAAAAGATGTTGCGCACGAACAACGACAATTGAGCTTGTTAAGCACACAAACAAGGGCAAATGAGGTACCTATGCACAAGAACAGATGCAAATGAGGCTCATAAGCACTAGATCAAGGGCAAAAGAGGTTGTTAAGCACACGAACAATGCCAATTGAGGTTAAGCACACTAAAAAGAGCAAATGAGGTTCCTAAGCACAAGAACAAATGCAAATGAGGTTCATAAGTACAAAATCAAGGGCAAAAGAGGTTGCTAAGCGCACGAAGAACGCCAATGGAGGTTGTTTAGCACACAAACAAGGGCAAATGAGGTTCCTAAGCACCAGAACAAATGCAAATGTGGTTCACAAGCACAAGATCAAGGGTTAATTATGAAGTTAAGCACACGAACAACGCCAATTGAAGTTGTTAAGCACAGAAACAAGGGCATATGAGGTTCCTATGCAAAAGAACAAATGCAAATGAGGTTCATAAGCGCAAGATCAAGGGCAAATTATGTTGCAAAGCGCAAGAACAACGACAAATGAGGTTGTTAAGCACAAGAACAAGTGTAAATGTTATTGCTAAGCACAAGAACAAGGGCAAAAGAGGATAAGAAGCATATTAACAACGACAATTGAGGTTGTTAAGCACACCAACAAGGGCAACTGAGGTTTATAAGCACTAGATCAAGGGCAAAAAAGGTTGTTAAGCACACGAACAACGCCAATTGAGGTTGTTAAGCACAGAAACAAGGGAAAATGACGTTCCTAAGCACAAGAACAAATGTAAATGAGGTTCATAAGCACAAGATCAAGGGCAAATTATGTTGCCAAACGCAATAACAACGGCAAATGTGGTTGTTAAGCACAAGAACAAGTGTAAATGATGTTGCTAAGTACAAGAACAAGGGCAACAGAGGTTAACAAGCATATGAACAACGATAATTGAGGTTGTTAAACACACAAACAAGGGCAAATGAGGTTCCTAAGCACAAGAACAAATGCAAATGAGGTTCATATGCACAAGATGAAGGGCAAATTATGGTGCAAAGCGCTAGAACAACGACAAATGAGGTTGTTAAGCAAAAAAACATGTGTAAATGATGTTGCTCAGAACATGAACAAAGGCAAAACAGGTTAAGAAGCTTATTAACAACGACAATTGAGGTTGTTAAGCACACGAAAAGGGCAAATGAGGTTCCTAAGCACAAGAACAAATACAAATGAGGCTCATTAGCACTAGATCAAGGGCAAAAGAGGTTGTTAAGCACACTAAAAAGAGAAAATATGGTTCCTAAGGACAAGAACAAATGCAAATGAGGTTCATAAGCACAAGATCAAGGGCAAAAGAGGTTGTTAAGCGCACGAACAACGCCAATTGATGTGGTTAAGCACACAAACAAGGACAAATGAGATTTCTAAGCACAAGAACAAATGGAAATAAGGTTCATAAGCACAAGATCAAAGGTAAATATGTTACAAAGCACAAGAACAATGACAAATGAGGTTGTTAAGCACAAGAACATGTGTAAATGTTGTTGCTCAGAACAAGAACAAGGGTAAAAGAGGTTGAGATGCATATGAACAACGACAATTGAGGTTTTTAAGCACACGAACATGGGCAAATGAGGTTCCTAAGCGCAACAACAAATGCAAATGAGGTTCATAAGCACATGCTCAAGGGAAAAAGAAGTTGTTCAGCACACGAACAACGCCAATTGAGGTTGTTAAGCACAGAAACAAGGGCAAATGAGGTTCTTATGCACAAGAACAAATGCAAATGAGGTTCATAAGAACAAGATCAAGGGCAAAAGAAGTTGTTAAGCACACGAACAACGCCAATTGAGGTTCCTAAGCACACAAACAAAGGCAAATGAGATTCATAAGCACAAGATCATTGGCAAATTATGTTGCAAAATGGCAAGAACAACGACAAATAATGTTGTTAAGAACAAGAACATGTGTAAATGATGTTGCTAAGAACAAGAACAAGGGCAAAAGAGGTTAAGAAGCGTATTAACAACGACAATTGAGGTTGTTAAGCACACGAACAAGGGCAAATGAGGTTCCTAAGCACAAGAACAAATGCAAATGAGGTTCATAAGCACAAGATCAAGGGCAAAACAGGTTGTTAAGCGCACGAACAATGTCAATTGAGGTTGTTAAGCATGCAAACAAGGGCAAATGAGGTTCCTGTCCACAATAACAAATGCAAATGAGATTCATAAGCACAAAATCAAGGGTAAATTATGTTGTAAAATACAAGAACAACGACAAATGAGGTTGTTAAGCACAAGAACAAGTGTAAATGTTGTTGCTAAGCACTTGAACAAAGGCAAATGAGGTTCCTATGCACAAGAACAAATGCAAATGAGGTTCATAAGCACTAGATCAAGAGCAAAAAAGGTTGTCATGCACACAAACAACGCCAATTGACGTTGTTAAGCACATAAACTGTTGTAAATGAGGTTCCTAAGCACAAGAACCAATGCAAATGAGGTTCATAAGCACAAGATCAAGGGCAAAAGAGGTTGTTAAGCACACAAACAATGCCAATTGAGGTTGTTAAGCATAGAAACAAGGGCAAATGAGGTTCGTAAGCACAAGATCAAGGGCAAAAGAGGTTGTTAAGCGCACGAACAATGGCAATTGAGGTTGTTAAGCACACAAACAAGGGAAAATGAGGATCCTAAGCACAAGAACAAATACAAATGAGGTTCATAAGCACAAGATCAAGGGCAAAAGAGGTTGTTAATCGCACGAACAACGCCACTTGAGGTTGTTAAGCACACAAACATGGGCAAATGAGGTTCCTATGCACAAGAACAAATGCAAATGAGGTTCATAAGCACAAGATCAAGGGTAATTTATGTTGCAAAGCGCAAGAACAATGACAAATGATGTTGTTAAGCACAAGAACAAGTGTAAATGATGTTGGTAATTACAAGAACAAGGGCAAAAGAAGTTAAGAAGTATATTAACAACGACAATTGAGGTTGTTAAGCATACGAACAAGGGCAAATGAGGTTCCTAAGCACAATAACAAATGCAAATGAGGTTCATATGCACAAGATCAATTGCAAATTATGTTGCAAAGCGCAAGAACAAGTGTAAATGATGTTGCTAAGCACAAGAAGAAGGGCAAAAGAGGTTAAGAAGCATATCAACAACGACAATTGAGTTTGTTAAGCACACGAACAAGGGCAAATGAGATTCCTAAGCAAAAGAACAAATGCGAATGAGGTTCATAAGCACAAGAACAATGACAAATGAGGTTGTTAAGCACAAGAACACGTGTAAATGATGTTGGTAAGTACAAGAACAAGGGCAAAAAGAAGTTAAGAAGCATATTAACAATGACAATTGAGATTGTTAAGCACACGAACAAGGGCAAATGAGGATCCTAAGCACAATAACAAATGCAAATGAGGTTCATAAGCACAAGATCAATTGCAAATTATGTTGCAAAGCGCAAAAACAAGTGTAAATGATGTTGCTAAGCACAAGAAGAAGGGAAAAAGAGGTTAAGAAGCATATGAACCATGACAATTGAGCTTGTTAAGCACACGAACAAGGGCAAATGAGATTCCTAAGCAGAAGAACAAATGCGAATGAGGTTCATAAGCACAAGATCAGGGGCAAAAGATGTTGTTAAGCGAACGAACAACGACAATTGAGGTTGTTAAGCACACAAACAAGGGCCTATGAGGTTCCTATGCATAAGAACAAATGCAAATGAGGTTCATAAGCACAAGATATAGGGAAAAAGAGGTTGTTAAGCACACGAACAACGCTAATTGAGGTTGTTTAGCACACAAAGAAGGGCAAATGAGGATCCTATGCACCAGAACAAAAGCAAATGAGGTTCATAAGCAGAAGATCAAGGGCAAAAGCGGTTTTTGAGCACACGAGCAACACCAATTGAGGTTGTTAATCACACAAAAAAGGGCAAATGAGGTTCGTAAGCACAGGAACAAATGCAAATGAGGTTCATAAGCACAAGATCAAGGCCAAAAGAGGTTGTTCAGCGCACGAACAACGCCAATTTATGTTAGTAAGCACACAAACAAGGACAAATGAGGTTCCTAAGCACAAGAACAAATGCAAATGCGGTTCATAAGCACAAGATTAAGGGGAAATTATGTTGCAACGCGCAAGAACAACGACAAATGAGGTTGTTAAGTACAAGAACAATTGTAAATGATATTGCTAAGCACAAGAACAAGGGAAAAAGAGCATAAGAAGCATACGAACAACGACAATTTAGGTTGTTAAGCACACGAACAAGGGTAAATGAGGTTCCTAAGCACAAGAACAAATGCAAATGAGGTTCATAAGCACAAGATCAAGGGCAAAAGTGGTTGTTAAGCGCTCGAACAACGTCAATTGAGGTTGTTAAGCACACAAACAAGGGCAAATGAGGTTCCTATGCACAAGAACAAATGCAAATGAGGTTCATTAGCACAAGATCAAGGCTAAATTATGTTACAAAGCCCGAGAACAACGACAAATGAGGTTGTTAAGCACAAGAAGTTGTGTAAACGTTGTTGCTAAGAACAAGAACAAGGGTAAAAGAGGTTAAGATGCATATGAACAACGACAATTGAGGTTGTTAAGCACGCGAACAAGGGCAAATGATATTCCAAAGCACAAGAACAAATGCAAATGAGGTTCATAAGCACAAGATCAAGGGCAAAAGAGGTTGTTAAGCGCATGAACAACGTCAATTGAGGTTGATTAAGCACACGAACAAGGGCAAATTAGGTTCCTAAGCACAAGAACAAATGCAAATGAGGTTAATAAGCACAAGATCAAGGGAAAAAGTGGTTGTTAAGCGCACGAACAACGCCAATTGAGGTTGTTAAGCACAAAACAAGGGCAAATGAGGGTCCTAAGCACAAGAACAAATGCAAATGAGGTTCATAAGCACAAGATCAAGGGCAAAAGATGTTGCGCACGAACAACGACAATTGAGGTTGTTAAGCACACAAAGAAGGGCACATGAGGTACCTATGCACAAGAACAGATGCAAATGAGGTTCATAAGCACTAGATCAAGGGAAAAAGAGGTTGTTAAGCACACGAACAATGCCAAGTGAGGTTAAGCACACTAAAAAGAGCAAATGAGGTTGCCAAGCACAAGAACAAATGCAAATGAGGTTCATAAGCACAAGATCAAGGGCAAAAGAGGTTGCTAAGCGCACGAACAAAGCCAATTGAGGTTGTTTACCACACCAACAAGGGCAAATGAGGTTCCTAAGCACCAGAACAAATGCAAATGTGGTTCACAAGAACAAGATCGAGGGTTAATTATGAAGTTAAGCACACGAACAACGCCAATTGAAGTTGTTAAGCATAGAAACAAGGGCGAATGAGGTTCCTAAGCACAAGAACAAATGCAAATGAGGTTCATAAACACAAGATCAAGGGAAAAAGAGGTTGTTAAGCACACGAACAACGCCAATTGAGGTTGTTAAGCATATAAACAAGGGGAAATGAGGTACATAAGCACAAGATCAAGGGCAAAAGAGGTTGTTAAGCGCACGAACAACGCCAATTGAGGTTGTTAAGCGCACAAACAAGGGAAAATGAGGTTCATAAGTACAAGATCAAGGGCAAAAGAGGTTGTTAAGCCCACGAACAACGCCAATTGAGGTTGTTAAGCACACAAACAAGGGCAAATGAGGTTCCTAAGCACAAGAACAAATGCAAATGAAGTTCATAAGCACAAGATCAAGGATAAATTATGCAACAAAGTGGAAGAACAACGACAAATGAGATTGTTAAGTACCCAAACAAGGGCAAATGAGGTTCCTGAGCACAAGAACAAATGCAAATGAGGTTCATAAGCACAAGATCAAGAGCAAAAGATGTTGTTAAGTGCACGAACAACGCCAATTGAGGTTGTTAAGCAGACAAACAAGGGCAAATGAGGTTCCAATGCATAAGAACAAATGCAAATGAGGTTCATAAGCACAATATCAAGGGCAAAAGAGGTTGTTAAGCACACGAACAACGCCAATTGAGGTTGTTAAGCACACAAATAAGGACAAATGAGGTTCCTGAGCACTAGAACTAATGCAAATGAGGTTCATAAGCACAAGATCAAGGGGTAAAAGAGGTTGTTAAGCGCACTAACAACGCCAATTGAGGTTGTTTAGCACAGAAACAAGGGCAAATGAGGTTCCTAAGCACAAGAACAAATGCGAATAAGGTTCATAAGCACAAGATCAAGGGTAAATTATGTTGCAAAGTGCAATAACAACGAAAAATGAGGTTGTTAAGCACAAAAACAAGTGTAGATTATGTTGCTAAGCACAAGAACAAGGGCAAAAGAGGATAAGAAGCATATGAACAACGACAATTGTGGTTGTTAAGCACACGAACAAGGCCAAATGAGGTTCCTAGGCACAAGAACAAATGCAAATGAGGTTCATAAGCACAAGATCAAGGGTAAATTATGTTGCAAAGCGCAAGAACAACGACAATTGAGGTTGTTAAGCACACAAACAAGGGCACAGAGTTTCCTGGGCACAAGAACAAATGCAAATGAGGTTCATAAGCACAAGATCAAGGGCAAAAGATGTTGCGCACGAACAACGACAATTGAGGTTGTTAAGCACACGAACAAGTGTAAATGATGTTGCTGACCACAAGAACAAGGGCAAATGAGGATAAGAAGCATATGAACAACGACAATTGTGGTTGTTAAGCACACGAACAAGGCCAAATGAGGTTCCTAAGCACAAGAACAAATGCAAATGAGGTTCATAAGCACAAGATCAAGGGCAAAGAGGTTGTTAAGCGCTCGAACAGTGCCGATTGAGGTTGTGAAGTGAGGTTCCTAAGCACAAGAATAAATGCAAATGAGGTTCATACTTATAAGATCAAGTGTAAATTATGTAGCAAAGCCCAAGAACAACGAAAAATGAGGTTGTTAAGCACAAGAACAAGTGTAAATGATATTGCTAACCACAAGAACAAGGGCAAACGAAGTTAAGAAGCATATAAACAACGATAATTGATGTTGTTAAGCACACGAACAAGGGCAAATGAGGTTCCTAAGCACAAGAACAAATGCAAATGAGGTTCATAAGCACAAGATCAATAGCAAAAGAGGTTGTTAAGTACGAACAATGCCAATTGAGGTTATTAAGGACAGAAACAAGGGCAAATAAGGTTCCTATGCACAAGAACAAATGCAAATGAGGTTCATAAGCACAAGATCAAGGGCAGAAGAGGTTAAGCACACGAACAACGCCAATTGGGGTTGTTAAGCATAGAAACAAGGACAAATGAGGTTCATAAGCACAAGATCAATGGCAAAAGAGGTTGTTAAGAGTACGAACAATGCCAATTGAGGTTGTTAAGCATACAAACAAGGGCAAATGAGGTTCCTAAGCACAATAACAAATGCAAATGAGGTTCATAAGCACAATATCAAGGGCAAAAGAGGTTGTTAAGCGCACGAACAACGCCAATTGAGGTTGTTAAGCACACAACAAGGGCAAATGAAGTTCCTAAGCACAAGAACAAGGGCAATTGTGATTGATAAGCACAAGATCAAGGGCAAATGATGTTGCAAAGCACAAGAACAACGACAAATGAGGTTGCTAAGCATAACAACGAGGACTAATCAAGTTCCTAGGAACAAGAACAAAGATTAATATGGTTGTTAAGCACCTAAACAAATGGAAATGATATGCTACGCACCAGAACAAATACAAATGATGTTGCTAAGCACAAGAACAAGGACAAATGTGGTTGCTCAGTACAAAACCAAGGGCAAAAGGGGTTGATAAGAATATGAACAACGACAAATGAGGCTGCTAAGCACAAGAACATTTGCAAAAAAGGGTTGATAACCAAATGAACAATGACAAATGAGTTTGCTAAAGACAAGAAAAAATGAGATTCCTAAAGACAAGAACAAGTGCAAATGAGGTTCTAAAAAATAAGAACAAATGCAAATGATGTTGCTAAGCACAAGAAGAAGGTCAAATGAGGTTGCTAAGCATAAGACCAAGAGCAAATGACGCTCTAAGCACAAGAACAAATGCAATGATGTTGCTAAGAACAAGAACAATGGCATAAGAGGTTTGTAAGCATATGAACAACGACAGTTGAGGTTGCTAAACATAAGAACAAGGGCAAATGAGGTTCCTAAGCACAAGAACGAACGCAAATGAGGTTGATAAGCACAGATCAAGAGAAAATCATGTTGCAAAGCACAAGAACAACGAGAAATGAGGTTGTTAAGCACAAGAACAAGACCAAATGAGGTTTTTAAGCACATGAACAAATGCAAATGAAGTTGAGACGCACAAGATTAAGAACAAATGATGTTGCTAAGCACAAAAACAACCACAAATCAGGTTGCTAATCTCAAGAAAAATGGCAAATGGGGTTTTTTGCACAAAAACATTGGCAAATGCGTTTGCTAAGCACAAGAACAAGGGCAAAAGTGGTTGATAAGCACAAGAACAACAACAAAAAATGTTGCTAAGTGTAAAAACAATGACAAATGAGGTTGTTAAGAATGAGAACTAATGCAAATGATGTTGCTAATGATTAGAACAACGGAAAATAAGGTTGCTAGGCACAAAAACAAGGGCAAATGAGGTGGCTAAGCACATTAACTAATGCAAATGATATTGCTAATCACAAGAACAATTATAAATGAGGTTATTAAGCATAAGAATAAGGCCAAATGAGATTCCTAAGCACAAGAACAATGTCAAATGGGCTTTTCTTTGCACAAGAACATTAGCAAATGCGTATGCTAAGCACAAGAACAAGGGCAACAGTGGTTGATAAGTACAAGAACAAGGGCAAAAGAAGTTGATATACACAAGAACAACAACAAATGAGGTTTTTAAGCATAAGAACAATGACAAATTAGGTTGTTAAGCACAAGAACTAATGCAAAAGATGTTGCTTAGCACAAGAATAATAGCAAATTAGGTTGCTAAGTACATGAACTAATACAAATAAGGTTGATATTGACAAGAACAATGACGAATTAGGTTTTTAAACACAAGAACAGGGGCAAATGAGGTTCTGAAGCACAAAAACAAATGCAAATAAGATTGATACGCACAAGATCTTAGACAAATGATGTTGCTAAGCACAAGAACAGATGCAAATAAGTTTTTATTGCATAAGAACATTGGCAAATGCGCTTGCTAAGCACAAGAACAAGGGAAAAAGTTGTTGACAAGCACAAAAACAACAACAAATGAGGTTGCTAAGCATAAAAACAATGACAAATGAGATTGTTAAGCACAAGAACTAATGCAAATGATGTTGCTTTACACAATAACAAGGGCAAATTAGGTTGCTAAGCAGAAGAAGAAATACAAATGATGTTCATAATCACAATAACAATGACAAATTAGGGTGATAAACACAAGATTAAGGCCAAATGATGTTGTTTTGCACAAGAACAATGACAAATTAGGTTGTTAAGCACAAAAACAAACCTAAATGATGTTCCTAAGCACAAGAACAAATGCAAATGAGGTTGATACGCACAAAATTAAGAACAAATGATGTTGCTAAGCATCGAAACAACCACAAATGAGGTTGCTAAACTCAAGAAAAATAGCAAATGATCTTTATTTGCACAAGAACATTGAGAAATGCACTTGTAAGAACAAGGGCAAAAGTGGTTGATAAGCACAAGGATAACAACAAATGAGGTTGCTAAGCATAAAAATAATGAGAAATGAGGTTGTTAAGCACGAGAACTAATTCAAATGATGTTGTTAATCATAAGAACAAGGGAAAATAATGTTGCTAAGCACAAGAACATAGGCAAATGAGGCGGCTAAGCACATGAACTAATGCAAATGATATTGCTAATCACAAGAACAATGAGAATTGACAAATGAGGTTGCTAAGCACAAGAATAAGGCCAAATGAGATTTCAAAGCACAAGAACAAGGGAAAATGAGGTTGTTAAGTCCAAGAACAACTGCACATGATATTGTTAAACACAAAAACAACTAGAAATGAAGTTGCTAAGCACGAGAACAAAGACAAATTAGGTTCCTAAGCACATGAACACGGGAAAATGTGGTTATTAAGTACAAGAACAACCACAAATAAGGTTGCTAACCGCAACAACAGGGGCAAATAAGATATCTTTGCACAAGAACATTAGAAAATGCGCATGTTATTTACAAGAACAAGGGCAAAAGAGGTTGACAAACACAATAATAACAACAAATGAGGTTGCTAAGAATAAGAACAATGACAAATGAGGTTGTTAAGCACAAGAACTAATGCAAATGATGTTGCTTAGCACAAGAACAAGGGCAAATTAGGTTGCTAAGCACATGAACTAATACAAATAAGGTTGATAATGACAAGAACAGTGACAAATTAGGTTTTTAAACACAAGAACAGGGGCAAATGAGGTTCTGAGGCACAAAAACAAATACAAATAAGGTTGATAAGCACAAGATCTTGGACAAATGATGTTGCTAAGCACAAGACAAAGGCAGATGAGTTTTTATTGCATAAGAACATTGGCAAATGCGCCTGCTAAGCACAAGAACAAGGGAAAAAGTGGTTAACAAGCACAAGAACAACAACAAATGAGGTTGCTAAGTATAAAAACAATGACAAATAAAGTTGTTAAGCATAAGAACTAATGCAAATGATGTTGCTTAGTATAAGAACAAGGGCAAATTAGGTTGCTAAGCACAAGAACAAGGGCAATTGAGGTTGCTAAGCACATCAAGTAATGCAAATGATGTAGATAATCACAATAACAATGACAAATTAGGATGATAAGCACAAGATCAAGGCCAAATGATGTTGCTATGCACAAGATCAAGGGCAAATGAGGTAGCTAGGCACAAGAACAAGGGCAAATGACTTTTGGTTGCATAAGAACAAGGAAAAATGAGGTTACTAAGTACAAGAATAAATACAAATTAAGTTGATAAGCACAACATCAAGGGCAATTGTTGTTGCAAAGCACAAGAACAACGACAAATAATGTTGTTAAGCACAAGAACTAGGCCAAATGAGGTTCCTAAGCTCAAGAACATATTCAAACGCATAAGATTAAGAACAAATAATGTTGCTAAGCACAAAAACAACCACAAATGAGGTTGTTGAGCTCAAGAAAAATGGCAAATGAGCTTTCTTTGCACAAGAACATTGGCAAATGCCCTTACTAAGTACAAGAACAAGGGCAAAAGTGGTTGATAAGCACAAGAACAACACCAAATAAGGCTGCTAAGCGTAAAAACAATGACAAATGAGATTGTTAAGCACAAGAACTAATGCAAATGATGTTGCTTAGAACAAGAACAATGACAAATTAGATTGCTAAGAACAAGAACAAAGGCAATTAAGGTTACTAAGCACATGAAGTAATGCAAATGATGTTGATAATCAAATTAGGATGATAAGCACAAGATCTAGGGCAAATGATGTTGCTATGCACATGAACAACCGCAAATAAGGTTGCTAAGCACAAGAACAATGGCTAATGACCTTTGTTTGCATAAGAACAAGAAAAAATGATGTTGCAAAGTACAAGAACAATGACAAATGAGATTGTTAAGCACAAAAACAAGCCTAAATGATGTTCCTAAGCACAAGAACAAATACAAATGAGGTTGATACGCACAAGATTAAGAACAAGTGATGTTGCTAAGCACAAAAACAACCACAATTGAGATTGCAAAGCACAAAAACAGGGGTAAATGACCTTTGTTTGGATAAGAATAAGAGCAAATTAGGTTTCTAAGCACAAGAACAAGAGTAATTGAGGTTGCTAAGCACAATAATAAGGGCAAATGACCTTCGTTTGCATAAGAGTATGGGTAAAATAGGTTGCTAAGTACAAGAACAAGAGCAATTGAGGTTGCTCAGCATATGAACAATGACAATTGAGGTTGTTAAGCATAAGAACAGGGACAAATACAAATGCGGTTGATAAGCACACGATCAAGGGCAAATGATGTTGCAAAGCACAAGAACATCTCCAAATGAGGTTCCTAAGCACAAGAACAAGTGCAATACGCACTAGATTAAGAATAAATGATGTTGCTAAGCAGAAAAACAACTACAAATGAGGTTGCTAAGCTCAAGTAAAATGATAAATGAGCTTTCCTTGCACAAAAAAATTGGCTAATGCGCTTGCTAAGCACAAGAACAAGGACAATAGTGGTTGATAAGCACAAAAACAACAACAAATGAGGTAAGAAATAAATCGGGGTATTAAGAAATAAACTGGGGCGGTCCGAATCAAATTCATAATATATAAAAGTTCAGTCGGTTCGGTTATTTTAGTTTTGAAAATTTTCAAACCGAACCGAACCGAAGTTATAATTCAGTTTTAAAAAATAAACCGAACTGAACCATTAAACCAAAAAAACTGAACCCTTTGAACCAATCTAATTCGATTCGTTCCAAAACTTATTAAACCGGACCCTATCCACTAGTCCTCATGGCTGAAGGATTAGACCTTCTAATGAGCTATACTCAGTAACTCAGCTCAAAACTCGGCCCAACTTAGTCATGTAACAAAACAAGCCCGACTCAAACTCAACTCAAATGTGAAGGAAAAGCCCGACTCGGTTTAATGAGTTTGAGCCTTCGGCTCGGCTCAAACTCGAATCGGCCCATAATTCAGCTCGAACTTGGAAAAAAATGCTGAATTGCTGCCTCTTCTTTGCTTTTCTGGCAGTTTTTCGTTGCATGTCTGTTTTACGACTTGAGAGTACATTGGACCTACTTTGGTTTGACGGGTTCAATCACCGTTCAATATGTTTTAAGATTTGTATCAATGTCTTAAATTTAGTGCGAATTTGCTTCAATTTTTATGCGCACAGATCTTAAGATGAATCGGATGGGCATTGGACCCACTCCGTTCTCCTGTTTTACATGTTTTTTGTGCTTTTGTTGGTTGTGGTTATTGCTTAGAGCAACTAGCTCAGTTGTTATGAATGAGTTGGATACCAGTAGATGTTAATTCTATGACTGTGTTTTGTTTTTGGAAAATCTTAGTTTTGTTGAGCAGGATTTTATGTTTCTGGTATATCCATAGGTCTATGATGCGAAATGGAGCTGAAACCTTGCTACCGGATGATTAAGAAATTATTCATTTACAGGAGCTAGTTTAGGATGCGGGTGTGTGTGTTGAGACCATATTATGGATATTTCAGGGGTTTTAGTAAAAGGGTTTAGTGATAAGTTTCTTCTTCTTTTTATTTCATAGTAACAACTCATAGACAGAAGTAAGAACTATAGTTGATATTAATAAATCTGGGCTGTTATCAGGCTTTCATTGAATAAAATTAAGTTTCATAAATTGAAATTATTTTGTAACTTACGAAAACCTTGCAATATTGTGGTTAAACTGGAAGAGGATCATTTCATTTTCACATATAATCGCCATTTCAATACTCTAAACAGACCTGAACAATTAACTTCTTATTATTAACCATGCATCGGGCTATGAAAGTGAGTCAAGACTCAAGACCAACACATGCACGGTGCACTTTATAATATTATTGTTACAAAAATGGACACATATCATATCACTAACAGTGTAGTTTTAGAAAGGCATTGGTTAGGAAGGAGAACTCTATTGAGTCTCTAAAATCCTTCAAATGGGGTTGCTATTTTGAAACAAAAAAAAAAAAAAAAATTGTGGGCCTCATAATTCTAAGTTCGATATTGAAAAGGTTATTTTTTCTAAACAATTTCAAAACAATTTACAAAAAAAAAAGAGCATAAAGATCAACTCTTCTGGTAACCGACTATTTCCTGAGTCGTCTAATAAATATCCAAAGTTGTTTGCATTCTTAAAACATGTGTACTGATTAAAGCCATTAAGGCATTAATGTCACTCTTCTCAAAGAAAAATTCTGTAACAATAAAAGCACAATTAACATATATTAAACAAACCACGCTTACATCCGCTCAAAAAGATTTAAGTCCCAACATCAAATGAGAAAGTAAAGGTACCATTAATTATGACACTATCAATTCTAGCTACCAACTAAATTCCAAAAAAATCAAATGCTAAGCAACAAATTATTTAAACTTGAACACATATTTGCCTTCGCCTTGAACAAAAGCCACCACAATGGCAGGAGCGAAACAATAAGCAAAATAATTCCCCAAAAGAAGATGCTAATTTGGTCACTTGGGAAACCATAAGCAACCTTTGCTTGTCCAGAGCTTCCATGTGCTGCTACACATAAAGATCGATCGACATCATGCCTTTTTTCTTTAATTTGTTACAATTTTTAAGATATAATCAACAAATTATGTGTAAATGGCTAAGTAATAACATCTTAAAAATTCATAGCTGGTAAGTTTGTTTTCGTATCAGTTGGGTTTGGATTTGAATTAGGTTCATACATTTCAGGGGAAAATTAGATGCACAAGTATGATTTGAGACCAGTCTAAATACAAAGTACATAAAGAACAGGTATATTAGACACCAATTAGACAATACCAAGAATAATAAACTGTAAAATACAGAGAGACATCAAAGAGTACCTGAACTTGAACTGAAGTAGCTGCAACAACTTGGCGCCTCGTTTGGAAATGGTAACACGGTATTGGTGTCTGAGACATTAGTTTTAGATATAATTACAAAAAAAATAGTACAAAGGAAAATTAAAAAATATACTACTGTACCAGTTATAGGGGCTAATTAATTTCATTTGGTATGAACCACTATACAGTAATGCAACGAGTTGAACTTTACGTGTATTTTATACGTCTTACTATTTCAGTGAAACTAAAGTACTAAGAATTATATATGTCGTACCATGCACCTTGTGCAGTAACAAATTCTTATGAAAGAAGTACTAAAAATAGTCGTTTTATAAAACTATAAACCACAATAAAAATGTACCTATGCTCGAATTGAACGCTCTGGTAGAAGCCGGGGCAACGGTATTAAGAGGAGGCAAGGTCCCCATTTCTGTAAGAGGCCAATTTTAGAAATAATTACAGTAAAAAGATGACAACTTTATCATAAAACAGCAGGTTCTTCTTCTTCAGCTATATATTTAATTTTGGTACAAGTACAACTGCAGAAAGTAACGAGAAAGCCAACCTTCGATCGATGTATCTTATAACAAGATTGTGACAGTAAAAATAAGAATTACGTCACTAAGACATGGTGCAGAATACCGTCCGGAAATATATATACCTCTGCATGTATCATGGATCCAAGAAGAAGCTGAGACTGACGCACTGGCCCCACAAGAAGAAAACAGTGATACCAGTCGATTAGTATCAACCGGAAAATCAAGAAGAAGTGGGTCCCACAGAAGGCAGCAGACACATCTTGCCCTACCAGCCCTGACCGCTTTAATGAATATCTTACAGCAAACTGCTGACGGGGCTGAAGCGGGACCGCTGTTTCGAGTCTTGATGTATGGGAAGCAAGGAGAGATAGCAGTTAGAGCTAGTGCGCATTCTGATATCTCGCTGCAGGGCGGCGGCGGCTGATAAGGTAGTACTGATAATGTCAGCATGATAGTTGCTCCGAGGAGTAGGAGAGAGAAGTGGAGGTGCATTGTGGTCTCGTTTTCTTGGTTGTTTCTTGAAATGCTGAAGCGAGCAATAAAAGAGTGTTTTGAGAAAGGGTTTATGAAATGGGAAGGATGCAATAAAACAGTGTTTTAATTAAGAGAGGGTATATGAAATGGAAAAGATGCATTTAAAGGCACTAATTTATATAAATAAAAAGGAAATGGGAAAGATTGAGCCGAAATTTTTATTAATATAAAAAAAAAAATTCAAAATTTACAAATCGACATCCATTTTCAACTTATTTCTAAATATGTCCGATCCGGAGAATTATTTTTCGGATCTAGTGTCTCTTTTAAAAAAAAATTTCATATCACAAAGGTCTCTTTCTAAAGAATTATTCTCCGAATTTAGAGTTTCAGAGAATTTTCTCCGGTTTTAGGTTTTACTTTTATTTTTTAATTAAATAAAAAATATTATGATTTATTTATTTTTTGTAATGAAATATTATAAATATGTTTATATTTATTTAAAAATAGATGAAATACTATATAATTGAATTTATTAGAAAGACTGTGACAAATAACCTGGATCAACATTTTTCAGGTCCGATTTTTTGCGTCTGTAAGAAAAATTAAAATATTTATTTGTATGTTATTGGAAAGAAATAAAAAAAATTGAATCTGAGTTATTGATTCTGGTTCAAAAGTCACTTCTGGATAAATAAAAAAAATATTGTGGTCCTTATATTTCTGAAAAAATAGAATTTACTCTAACAATATGTCAGACGAAATTATTTCACATCAATTTTCTTATTCAAAATAGATGCAATATCTTAGAATTTAAATGTACTAGAAGGATCATAATATTTTCTTTATTTACTTAGAAATGACTTTTGAACCAGGATCAATAACTTAGATTCAAAGCATTTTTTTTTTCAATAACATGCAAAGAAATATTTTAATTTTTCTTATAACAGCAAAAATATGGCCTGAAAAATATTGATCCTGATTATTTATTGCAGTCTTTCTAATAAATTCAATTATATAGTATTAGTATTCCATATATTTTTATAGAAATATAAAAATATTTCTAATATTTCAATACAAAAAAAATAATTCATAATATTTTCTATTTAATTAAAAAATCTAAAACCGGAGAATAATTTTCTAGAAAGAGAATTTTTTAATCCAAAGAATTATTTTTTGGAAAGAGTTAATCCGAAAAATAATTCTCCGGATCGGACAGATTTATCTGAACCAGGAACTACTGGTTATACTAAAATTAGAATTATTACAAGTCAAACTGCATATAGCACAAAACGCAAACATAAGACCAAAATATTCCCCCATTGCTGACCGTACTGGCTCTACTGATCCATCTCTCCACCAATACTAGTCATTAATAGTTTCCTCATCAATGATGATCACTTGGTAAAAAAATATTTACACATAAAATATGTTTGCGCATAAGATTTTATAATTATTGAAAGCCATTTTATACTAGATTAAGTGGTAAAAAATGTTTACTATAAAATTAGTTAATCGATCATGTAGTATATATAGTGGAATTCATTTTGTAAGTTAGTTTGGTAATTGAAAAGCTTGCATGTAGCATAGTTGAATGACGTTGATGATGAGGTAAACTAGTGTTAGAAATAGTTTTATTGAAAAAACTTAATCACTTCAATTTTCTAATTTTACTTCATTCTCTTAACAAGTTAACTTGTTGATTATTTGGGCCGGTGTTGTCCATGAGCCGGCAATCTTACCTTGATCCATTGACCATTAAAATAACCAACATTATTTTATGAGTGGTTTCAAATATTTTTATTTTTTGTGTTCGTGATGTCTCTACTTTTTTAATAATAGAAATTTTAATATTTATGTCAAAATAAAATCGTTAGATGTGATCTGTATTATTTTATCGACATGTGCATATAAAATTATCACTTTTCAATTTTGACTTTATATGAATAATTAAAGCTGAAAAATCAAAATTTATTCATATCAGTATATGTTTGCAAGCTCTTGAAACTAATTAAAATGTCATGATCTTTCACGTGTGCACATACACAGAGAAAATGATATAGATAATATCTAATGGTTTTGTTTGAATATTTAAGTTTTTAATTTTAATTTATTGTAGTTCTAAAAATAGAGACATCTGAACCCCTCATTTATTTAACCTTAATGATGGTGTTCGGCTAATCCTACTTAAAGGTCCTTTAGCCTCAGTTCTTTAATCACCCCGAACAATTTATCCTTAGTTCGGATTAAGATTAATTAATTTATTCATTTTATCCAAATTAAGTCTCCTTAGCTCCTTTTGTCCAATTTCTTGATGCACCAATTCTAATGGATTAAGCCTCCTTAGTTCCTTTTGTCTGAGTGAGGGTACTATTTTTGTCAGAATAAATGCATGATATTGACATATTGTTTAGGTGAGTGAATTTTATGTATTTCATTGAGCTAAGATCGAGCTGGTACACCCTTTTTGCATGCTCCCTTTCTCTTCATCAATTTTCTAATTTAATAATTTAAGATTTATAAGCGAGAAGAAAATATTATGAAATTTAAATACTTTTAAGACTAGAGAAGTTCGTAGCGTAGTTAGATTAAAAATAATTATCAGAAAACAAAAAAGAAGAATATAAATTGCATCTATTATCTGTGAAATTCTTAATTTTAAAATTTACAAATTTTTTTCTATTTATTTCTCACACTTCTCATAAGAGAAAACATAAAGTGACAGTATTCATCTCGATTTTTATTTAATTTTTATTACTACGGTAAAAATGAAGTCGATACCCTACCAAGAGAGGGAGCTAAAAATATTTATGCTAGATGTAAATTTAGTGGTATATATTCAAAGATATGAGACTTTTTTTTTTTTTTTGAGTAAAGGTTGGAGGTCAAGCCACCCAACTATTTAATACATTTATTATTACAACAAATGATTTCTCCCATCTGGGTTTCGAATCCATGACCTCTTATATAGAGACCATGTGCCTTAGCCACTAGACCAAAAACTAGTTCTCAAAGATATAAGACTTTAAAAGTTACATAAAATTTTATTAACAAGTACAATTTATATTCAACTGTGATGTTATCCAATGTTAACAATATTAATTAACTCGCTCACTGACCTTAAAAAAACAATATTAATTAACTAGAAATCAACAAAACATTATGAAGTAACTACTATAACATAATTTATTGCGAAAATATATTATTAATATTAAAGGTTGCATATTTGTCTTGAGTAAACTACTACGAATGGATCATCAAATTAGTATGATATTCTCAATTTTAATATAAATTATCATTCATCCTATCTCATATATATTATATATATGTAAACCAGTACGCTGTAATCTGTACGTCTCTCTTTGCTATATTAAAATACTAAAGATTATTTTCTATCAATTAATTAGAGATTTAGTACAACAAAATATTAGAGGAAATCAATGTTAACAACATCGATTTGCACTTTTATTGTTTCGAGATTGTTTTGCAAGGGAATAATATGAATTCACACATCTCCGACAGGAAGATTGTTGAGCATGCGGACTGTATAGAATGCTTCAATGGCAACACAACTGGGTAATTGTTTTATGATTACCACATGGTACAGAAAAAACCAAACACATTTCACTTGATATGAAACATTCAATTTTTGTAACTCTTTTGGAAAACAATTTACTTGTTTATGTGCAGCTCGTTCATATTCCAAAAAGGGCTCAAATGGCTGTCGTTTTGTTTAGAACCTTTCGACAGTTCACAGCGCACCAAGTTGCTGCTTGGAGACGAAGCGAGAATGATTGGAAAAAGCTTGCCTATGGTTAAAGATCCTAATGGGCACTATGTTGTTTGTTTGATTGGAATAAGTGTGGATATATGACGAATATATAGATATAGAAGCAAGGATATTTAGGGGTGCTGACGGCACAGGTGTCGCAATACTGGATACCAGTGCTGCAACAAGTGTCCTACCCAACATAGCTTATGGTATTATTGTGGACAGATTAACTTGTGTCATAAACTTGCATGCCATTCATGAACTCAAAGCCTAAATCTGATAGATTATGTTTTAATATATATATACTGAGAAACAGAAATAGATGTATCTATTATACCTTCAATGATGTTACATTTTGAGAGGTTGAATCTGCCAATCTCGCGAAGATATTTATTTGCGAAGACTCGGGATGGTGAACTATGTCTCAACATAAGGCAGTATCGGCATATGACCATTATTGGGATCTCATTCTTGCAAAACATAAACATAGGGATAGATTTGGATCGGAACAGAATTTGGATCGTGAAGTTATCATATATTTATTTAAAATTCATACATTGGCATGTAAACGTCCCTTGCTGGGACTTCTTTACATAATGAAGTGTCAGTTCATTTTAGTATAGTGTCATTTAAGATAATATTTTGTCAATGAATTTATTAATTTGTTCATCAATATTCGCCTAATTGATGTAGTAAATTATATGTTATTCACAACAGTCTAGTTCCCTCATATAAAAAAACATCCAGATGCTATCTGGACGATTGACAAAGTGTCCAATATGAACTTTTGAGTCAGAACCATCCACAATTAACAAAATAGTTCCTCAATTGATATATTAATTTGTTGTAGCGAGTGTTGTATACTTTTTAAGTAAATATTGGAGGTAAAGGTTAGTCGGTCCTAATTCCAATTTCTAGAGTTGTTCTTCCCACTATATTTGGTGTCAAGTATCAATATGTCCACCACTCAAGTAAGGGGTGATAATCTCATGCACTCAAATATTAATTCACAAGAATAAATAAAATATCAAGCACAAACAAATAACAAGCAATCATAATAAACTTCTACCGAGTAAGGTTGATTTTAACTAAACCATCAAGTTTACAAGCCTAAGTTCTTAAAGAGGATGATTAGTCTCTCATAGGTACGTTAACAACTACAATAAGAACAAAAAAAATCTTAAAATGACAGAAAAATAAGAAGAAGAGTTGATTAAACCAAATTCCCTTTCTTCTTCTTCTTGTCGCTCTTCGATCCGTCGGTAATTCTTTCCTTGAATCACGTAAAGGGGTGAGAGAGATGGAGCATGAATGGTCTACAAAAAGGATAAAATAAAAATTAGATTTGTATGGTGCTCTCCTGTACATTTTATGGGTGTTTATGAGTAAGCGTTTAGGAGGGAGCCAAGCAAATCATGAAACAAATCTCCTCATTAATATGTAGAGTTGATAGTATTTAAGCTGATGATTGCAGCTCACCACTATATAATTTGAATAAAGTTACAGCATGAAAGTTGTAGATCCTTGTTTTCTGGTTTTTTTAAGGTTTGATTCACTCAAATCGGAATTCGTATGATCAAATTTCGATCGAAAAATAAAAAGTGTGTAAAGTTGGAATCTGGCAGTGGCAGGCCATGAGCAAGGACTTCACGGGACGCGAATCTCAGAGCATTTTTTCAACATTTTTATGTCTTCAAAGAGGTGGCGGCCCACCAGTGAGCCAAATTGGCTTGTTTTCTTTGTTTTTCTACAATTAAACCATTCTTCAGCAATAACTTGAACTTTGGATAAACAATTAAGTAAATTAACATAAAATAAATGTTTGAAAATTGGTAAAGTTTTGTAACTAAAACCTTAGTCAAATATAGATATGCTTGGAGCCTATCAATGATAACGACATTTTAACTTTATTTTGATCGGTATCAAGAGCTTGCAAAAAAAAATATTGATATAGATAAATTTTGAACTGCTTATTGCTGTAATGAACAGTTCATCTCAAAAGTTTTTGTAATTATTGCTTGATACTTCTGTTTAACAAGTCACAACAAGTGAACTATTCCGACATATTAGGGATGTCAATGGATACGTTTGAGTAGAAACATATTCATATCCATACACATTAATAACTTGTTTATACTCTTATATTTATAATTAAGAATTGGTCATATACTATTTTTTTTCTTATCAGTCAAGATTATCAGGTAATGAAACAATAGCAGACAAATAACGAGTAATACTAACATAATAGTTAGTTTTATTAACTTTTACAAATAAACCATCATAACTTATCACATTTTACACATGCAATCATATATGCAATCACATTTCAATTCTTTAACTAAAAACAAGACAAATAAAAGTAATTGAAAAAATAGAGATACATAAGTATAGGAGAGGTGAAATCACGCGTGGACCAATCAAACGTTTACTAGCTATGTTCATTATGCGTCAAATTATTTTATATGATCCGTAATTAAATATACATCAATATATAATTTTTATTTTATAATTAATCATTATCTATATCTTTATCCGTTTAACTAACTAAAACAATTCTTATTTACATCCATACACAATAAACTCACCGAACAAATATTATTCATATTCCATCTTATAAAATACAATACAGATCCGGGAAACAATTAAAAAGGTGTTGCACACCTAATTAATCCGAGTCAACCATTAGTAGCATTTAGCTCTTCTTACAGCGGCAAAATAATTATACACAATTGATTGCTTCACGTCTCTATGGAGGTCTCCGTGTAAATTCTAATGTAGCGGCTGTAATAAAAATATTTCCAATTATTGTAATAATCCTCTAAATCATACATAATTGAGTCTAATTGAAGTTAATTAAATAATTAATCAACAGCTATCATTAATTTTTCATAACAACTTTGTCAATATCTAAAAAAAGTATCTGGATGTTTTTTATATGAGGAGCTAGACTAGACTGTTGTGAATAACATATAATTAATTATATCAAGGCGAATATTGATGAAGAAATAAATTCGTTATGTAAAAAAATGAACAATTAAGGTACTTCGTTATGTAAAAAAAGTCCATGCAATGGACGTTTACATGCCAATGTAACAATTTTATATAAATATATATATGGTAACTCACTTATCATCGATCAAAATACTGAATTGCGGTACAACTCAGTGGTTGCATGAAAATTCTATTCCGTTCCAAATCTATCCCTATGTTTATGTTTTGCAAGAATGGGATCCCAATAATGGTCATATGGCGATACTGCCTTATGTTGAGGCACAGATCACCATCCTCTGTCTTCGCAAATAAATATCTTCGTGAGATTGGCAGATTCAACCTCTCAAAATGCAACATCATTGAAGGGATAATAGATATATTTATTTCTGTTTCCCCAGTTATATTAAAGCATAACATATCAGATTTAGGCTTTGAGCTCAATGGCCAGTTTATGATAGAAGTTAATTTGTCCACAACAATACCATAAGCTCTCTTTGGTAGGACACTTATTGGGGCACCGGTATCCAGTATTGCGCCACCCGTGCCGCCAGTTCCCCTAAATATCCTTGCTTCTATATCTAAATAATCGTCATCCATACTTATTCCAATCAAACGAACAACATAGTGCCCATCAGGATCTTTAATCATAGGCAAGCTCTTTCCGATCATTCTCGCTTCGTCTTCAAACAGTAACTTGGTGCGCTGTGAACTTTCGAAAGGTGGCAGACAAAATGACAGCCTTTTGATCCCTTCTTGGAATATGAACGAGCTGCACATAATTAAACAAGTAAATTGTTTTCCAAAGGAGTTACAAAAATTGAATGTTTCATATCAAGTGCAATGTGTTTAGTTTAATTACTTTGTGTACCGTTTGGTAATCATAAAACAATTACCTAGTTGAGTTGCCGAGGCCGAAGATACCGTGCGTGTGCTCCTCCAGTTTAGCTCTAATTTTTAAACCGCCTCCAAATATGAATCCTTCAAAGACATCCATTCTCGTTGCATCATCATCCATATAAAGAGTGTCAGAAAAATAAAATCCTTTACAGTCTCCACTGATATATTTTAAGGAGTATTCACATCTTCTGGAACGCCTATTACAAAAGGCATTTGTTGCCATATTACATTTTCTATTTTTATCACAGTAAACAATCTCAGAAGTGGATGAAACGGCCTCATCATAACCGGTCCATGGAGGTTCGTCACCATTGATGCATTCTATACAGTCCGCATGCTCAACCCACGTAACCGAGCTACCGGTATCTAATAACAGAGTAAAAATTCTTGGTGGATTTCCTAGTTTAATTTTAATATAAAAAGCACTCCTAGTACTGCTCTGGAAAATGTCAGTAGCTGCTGAATCAGTTAAACCATTGGTGATATTATGATGATTGCTTAGGGATATAACGAAAACTTCTGCGCCTAGGCCAGTTGTTAATGTTACTAATTGTGCTCCCCAAAAGCCAAGAAACCCTAGCACCATTAACAAATGCATTTTTTCCAAGACTAATTCGATTTGGTTTTACTAATATTCTTAGGAGAACATGATTACATTTCGCATCATTATAAGATGCTGAGGGGTGAGGGTTTGGTTTATTAGTGATAGGTGTCAGGTATATATGGTAGTTGAGAAATGTGTTGGGTTCATTAATTAACTGTGGTTCCAAGATTTCATATCGGTATATCACATCTTAAGTGTTTTCAAAGAAAAAGAAACCAAAATCTCAAAATTGTGTATGCATTAATTTATGGATTTATATATATCTATTTTTAAAGTGTAAATAGTTGATCCAAATCGCTCAACATGATATCCATATAAAAATGTGCTCGAAGACCAAATTTTACATTCTTCTCTATGCATTGTACCTTAAATTAAATTAAATTAACGCCAATTAAATCTTAATAGAAGTTGAATAAAAGAGGGCATTTTGATACTAAAGAAGAGCTCTTGCAAGTTTTTAAGTACTTTTCAAGTTAAATAATTATAAAATTGAATTAGTTAGATTAAAAAAAAAAGAATTTATAAGTACTTTCATTGATTATCCTTCAGCATACACTTTTTGCTTCAATATTGTTAGAGTCATGTTAAGATGATGTTTCATTTGAAACAATAATTGCACTGAAAGGATTCTTTCATTGTGATGAATTGATTAAAATTATCTTTTCAGACTTATGCTAAAAATTGTAAAAGAATCACATTAAATATTAAATGAAGAAATTATCTTTCCTTTTGTATTACAAATATTACAGAGCTCTTTAAAATTCATGTTAGTATATCTAAACTCAAACAGTACATAGTGCAGAATATATGAATTCTTGAGGGTATTTATTCGACCAACAAATAAAACCATTACTATAAAAATGATTGGATCGGATACGGATTCAATTTTTTAACCCATTACGGGTCAGCTCACATGTTAACCAGACATTTTTTTTTATATATTTCTACGGAATATTCTGTTGATATTTTTAGAATAGAAAATACATTTTAATATATTCTGGAGAATTTCAAGTAAAATTACTTAACTTGAACTTAAGAAATCTAGCAAAACTACCATGACTTTATCAACTATTACCAATTTACCATCTCTTTTATGGTAAGAAAAGGAACATTTATTACTATATCACAATTGAAACGGTTATCACATATTGGATTATTATAAAAACGCCATTAAATCGAACCTGGACAAAAAAAATCGTTTTACAGAGTCAAATAATATTATCACATATGGATTATTTTTAATAATATTATGTGATATCAGATTCAACTTTATTTCTACTAATATTATTTTTTTACTTCAACCCGAAAATAATATATAATAAAAAAATAATTTTTAAATCGGAACAAATACTATAAAATATTATACAACATAAAAAAAGTATATAGAAAATTTTTACATAATAAAGTAATTAATTTCATACACTGAACTTGAATATACTTAAAGCGTTGATGAATATATATATAGAGAAAACTTCTATAATTTCTTTGGGAAGAAATGAATTTGTTAATGGTGCTAGGGTTTCTGGTGGAGTTTTTGGTGGAGTTCCTAATTTAATTGTAATAAAATAAGCATACGAACTGCCCTGGAAAATATATGTGGATAATGAATCAGTTAAATCATTGGAGAGATACTGGCAGCTCGATTACGTGGGTTGAGCATGCGAATTGTATATCATGCATCAATTAAGATGACACATCTCCATAGACCAGTTACCATGAGGTCGTTTCATCCACTGCTAAGATCATCTGGTTAATTATCCCAAAAGGCATTCAGTTTTTGTTACTCCTTGGGAAACAATTAATTTACTTGTTAATTATGTGCACCTCGTTCATATCCCAAAAAGGACTCAAAAGCTAGGCTGTTGTTTTGTCTGCAACCTTTCGACAGTTCACAGCGCACTAAGTTGCTGCTTGGAGACGAAGCGAGAGTGATCTGAGATTCGGAATGAGCTTGCCTATGGTTAAAAATCCTAATGGATACTATGTTGTATGTTTGATTAGAATCAGTGTCAATAATTCGATGAAGATTATTTAAGTATCAAAACAAAAACAAAAATTATGAAGGAAATGAGTTGTACTGAAATTTGGCACTTTGATGATGTAAGAAGTAATTATATATACATTTAAAATTCATATATTGGCATGTAAACGTCCATTGCATGGACTTTTCTTTACTATTACATAACGAAATATCTTGTTCATTTAATTATGGTGTCATTTAAGGAAAATACATTGTCAATGAATTTATTTCCTCATCAATATTCGCCTTGATATAGTTAATTGTATATTATTCTCAACAGTCTATTGTCTCCTTATATCAAAATAGTGTGCACTATGAACTTTTGATCTGAAATAGTGTTCTCTGTTTTTAAGTTAATTTATAATTTTAACATTTAAATGAGCATGAATGTTTTGGGTAAATGCCTCTGAAAACTGCATATATAGTTCCAATTTTCTAATTTCTAATATTGCTTTCCTGGTTGTTTATAGAATTGCGGAAGATATTAGGCAATGCAATATATACATTTTCTTGGTTGTAATACTTGGTCTAATTAATAATATTCTTTTTGTTATCCAAATTTTCTAATTTATTTTTCAAGGCCAAAAGGACGGATTTTACAGTGCCTAATTAGGTCAGAAACTCAAAAGATTCTAATATTCCACCGAAAAGGGAGTCACTAGAGCTATGAGAAGTGAAGAAATAAATGCTACTTTCTCTTATGGGAGAAATTATATTTCAAAGGAGCTTTTTATGCTAAATCGATCTGTTATATATTTTCTTAATTTTGACTGATCAAGTTGAAATTAGTACATACTGTTTTGGAGGAGTGCAGCACTTTGTAACATTTGTCAGAAATTGAAACAGCAAACCATTTGTTTCAGCTTGTTTGATCCAAAAGATGAAGACTGGTCTTATTTGATGCTAGGTTGCATTGTTCTATCTTTTTTATACAATCAAGTTTAGAGTTTAGAGTTTATGGTTTAATGTAATATACCACAAGGTAGTAGCTCCAAAGTCTCAAACACACCGGCCTTAACTGAGAATTTTACAAATGGATTAGACCGGTACCAAAGGACAGGTACCGGTTTGATGTGAAAAGAAGTAATAGTTGTATGGTATATACTAAATCTTTTGGTTCTGATCAGAGATATTTTAGAATTTTCTTGATAGATCAAAGGAAGAAAAAAAAGTCACCTAAATACCATTTGTATTTCTAAAAGACTCCTTGCTTCAATGTTGTTAGAATCATGTTAAGTTGATTTTTCCATTCAAACCAATAATGGTGCTTAAAAGATTCTTTCATTGTCATGAATCATTGTTTCAGAATTATCTTTTTAGACTTCTACTGAAAATTGTAAAAGATTTATATTAAATAAAAAAATTATCTTTCCTTCTGTATTTTAAAACCAAACATCGCTGCTAGTTTATATCATGGAAGGTTAAAGCTTGCATCCTCTGCAATGCACTGTTTGAAATTTTGAATTTAGTTCCGGACCATCCGATTAGAATCCGAATTCAACTGGCCCACACATGTAATGTAAGAGGTCCTTCAAAATCCGTTCTAGTATGTAACGAACATATTAGATCTAAACTCAAACATTGGATATGAATTCTAGAGGTTTATCCATTACTGATCCAACCAACAAATCAAACCATTACTGAAAATGATTGGGTCGGATAAAGATGGTTCTTTTAACCCATTACGGATCCGGTCACAAGTCAACCCGACATGTTTTTAATTTTTATATTTCTACGGAATTTCTAATGATACTTTCAAAGTATTAAGTACATTTTGATCTATTCTAGAGAATTTCAAGTAAACATACTTAAACTATTCCCATAGCTTTAGCACTTTCATTCTTTCATACTACATTTAACATTCATTAACAGCATGTTTATATTTGATATGTTGTCGTAGTTTATAAGCTTTGAATTTGAAATGTTAAATTGAGGAATATATTTTTTTTGTGCTTGATATGTAGGGTATATATCTAGCAGGCTTTATTTTTTTTGTTTTTCAATTATGAGAATTTTATTTTGTTATAAATAAGTTTTTGCACTTTATATAATTAAATATAATATAATTTTTCTTCCACAGAAATTTGTATCTTTATTTATCCTTCTAATTTGCATGTCTCTCTCAAAATCCTAACAGGTAAGCAAGCTTTCCTTGTAAGCTGTAAAAGTAAATTGTATAATTTATCCGGCATTACATAGTGTATAATAATCTATTCATTCCAGCAACTATTCTGTCAAAATCATAATTTAAAGAAGAAGAAAAATAAATTAAAACACGAGACAAAAATCGTACAATTAAGGCCTTAATTGTTGGGCCCATATTAAAGCACAGAAAAAACCCAATTGCTAAAGCTCCATGCCCGTATTAAATTAGAATTCCCGGAGAAGGGAGCAAGGCCTATTTATTAGTTACAGGCCCAATTCAATTTGTAGAATTCTTACCTACCCGCTTAACAGCTTTTCTTATTTCGGTACTTCGCTATGAGTGAGTCTATCGTTCTATGCATATCACGATTTAGTCCGTAAATACGAATCAATATTTTATTTTTTTTAATTCTAACAGCTGATCCGAACCATTCAAAATGATTTTCATATAAATATGTACTTGCAAATCAAGTTTTACAAATTTTTTATAATTTTTTTACTATTTTTTAAGATAGGTAGAAAATTATTGTATTTGGATGGTCCAGAATTTTCAGATCAAGTTATTTTCTACCTATCTTTAAAAATAGTGATATAGTTATAAAAAATATAAAATTCGATCTGCAAGTAGATATTCATATGGGGATCATGTTGAACGGTTCAGGTTGATCATTAAAATTTTGAAAACATAAATATTGACCCGTATTACGGATCAACCCGTGATATGCATAGTACCATAGACTCACTCCTCGGCTATTGTCCAATAAGATCAGATTTTAGACAAAGAATATTGGGAAAAAAAATCACTTTCATAAGTCCAAAATAATTGTGATGAGAGATTTTATAACCGTTAGGATCTTTTTATATCAAAATTTCAGCCTTTTCAATTGCTTTAAATTATAAAAAAAAAAAAAAAAAAAAAAAAAAAAAAAAATTAGCCCATATTTGCAAATTTATTCAATTAGATATATAATTTTAATCTTTTAAACATAGCATAATCGCAAAGATTAGTATAAATCGCAAAACATTTTTTGACAGCCGGAACAAAAATAAAATTAGACAAAATATATTTCAGTTTGCTTGATGCCTTGGGGGCTTAGAGCTTAAGATTGTAAAATGCTCAATATGTTATTTAAGAAGTATTTGGATCTGACCATTACAAGATTTATTTTTTCGAAAAAGTATTTACAACTTCGAGCCGTAATTTTTTAAAAAGTTTTTCTTTGATATTATTAGAGTTTCGTCTTAAAAATAAATCTCAATTTCGGTTCCTGATATTATTAGTTTTTCTTTGAAATCCTCCTACTTCACTCATTTTCAGATTTTTTAGGATCTTTGTTATCTCACATAAAGATCTTCAAATTTAACCTAATTAGATGTGAGTTATCCAAAATAAAATGAACCAACCTCTCTGCAAGCACAGGAAGTTAGTATAAGATGAGTTCCTTTTTATTTAATATTCATATAAATTATGTTTGATTGTGGAATAAGAGGCAGAATAAATTTCTTACTCCACATTTAAGTAAACAAACAAAAAGTAAAATAAAAGTAAAATAAAAAGAGTAAGAAATAACTTCATATTAATTCTCAAAGTGGATTAACTTATTCTAGACTTAACTTATATGGCGCACCTTTATAAATAGAGATTCATTTTCCAACATATTTGTAGTCCGAAAGAGTAAATAAATTAATTTAAGTTATAACTTAAACTATCAAATAGGTCTGACACTCGTGACCCATCGGACCTACTTTAATTCAACGGATACAAATACCGTCCGATTTGCTTTAAGATCCATATGCTTCATTTCAAAGTTCGTACTTTTCAACTTCAGCTTTTGTGTGCATAGATCCTAAGACGAATCAAACGGTCATGAAACTCTAATGAACATCGGAGTCCATGAGACCTCACTCCACTCCCAAACAAGATATGTAATACAAAAAATAACATAGAAAAAAAAAAAGCAATTAAATCCTTGTTATTTTTACTCCGCAACCAAACAAGACCATAAAAATTTTACTCAAAAAACGTATCTTCCTAGTCTTCCTGATCAAGCAACTATAAAAAAAAAGGGTCCAGTATTAAATTCTCTTTCTTATAATATAGTACTTGCCAAGTGGCACCTCAACAGTCAGCAGAGGAATATTTAACTGTTATCTAAACAATTAAATTCTATGCATCATCTAATGGACATATTTTATTAGATTATTAAAAGATCTTACTATTGTTAGGAAGGAGCCAGCTAGCAGCTACTCCGGTAAATTTTATACTGAACCACCGGTGAAATATTGTAATTACCAATTATTTCAAATATCCAGGAGTAAAATTTACAATCAAAGAATCTGATTAAACTGAGATATTTATATTTCTGTGTAAAATTCAGACAGACAAGTACAATAATAAAGAAGCTTTTAACTCCGATCCAACTCATCTAGTGAAAAAGAAAAACCTCTCCAAAACTAAAATTTAATTCGGAGATAATTTTCACCATCATCTGAACAAAAACTGGTTCCAAGCGCTGGTTGATTTCTACAACGAAAAACCCCAAACCTCTTAAGGTTCTTCATAACTGTAACAAAATTTCCTTCAAAACTGCAAAAATTATTTGTGCTCTATGTATACCCCCACCCCAACCACTTCAAACTGCCACTATTCCGGTGAAAAAAATTCGATCGCTGGTGTACGGTGAACCAGCAATTTCTGAATTTTTCGACATCTCGGAACCGCAATTTTCTTGGTAATCATCGTTCACGATTTGTTGGTACCGGCACTCCATGCTACAAAAAGCTTTCTCGCCTCTGCATAGTCAAGAAAAAGAAATTTATTAGCACAAAATTCTACCAGTATTTCAGTCCCAAACAGACAGATCGATCATTATTCATTAAGATCGTAAGAATAGAAAACTGAGGTTCAGTGAAATTACTTATACATATAAATATCCTTGCCGTGCAGCTTCTTTCTACATAAGTTGCAATAGTTAAGAAAATCGGCCACATGAAATTCGTCCCTTTTCAATCTCAGGTCTCTATCTCCTGCAACTCGATTTCCACAAACACTCGCAGTGCATCTCCCACTGCATCCGAGCTCTGACAACTCAAAACCTCCTCTGATGCTTATCGGAGAAGACACGCGACCATCACAGGTCTTATCTAGCGAGGCCACAATGGCAAGGCCGATGCCATCGGTCTCCCGCTTCTTCCAGCCTCTAGGACAGTGCCAGTTGCGCTCTAACGGGCTCGTGGGGCTTAGGACCGGTTCGGGAGAGAAAGGTTGGCCGTCGCAGAGGGTGATCGGATCTGGGATCGCGCGTCTTGACGATCTAGATTGGTTCGTCACCATGCTTGTTTGAGAGCGAGCAACCAAACCAGAGAGAGAGAGAGAGAGAGAGAGGTGGGAGACTGACTCACTTGGGACTTGTGAGATAGCCTTTTAAAAGAGTGTGAGACGGGTAATGATTTTAACAGATAAGCTTCTACTTCATGCAGCGCATGGACAAGAGAATGAAAGTAGCGATGTATATGGTTATTCAGCTGCATGAAGTAAAATTTCTTCTGTTAAAATCTTTACCATGGCCGACGTCTCTCACACTCTAGAGCGGAGTGGGTTCAATGCCCATCGTACCTAGTTTTATATTCAACGAGCTCTAAAACCGTCCGATTAATCATAAGATTTGTGCGCACGACAATTGAATCAAATTTTCACGATCATACGAATCTTAAATTAGATTGAACGGTGATTGAACCATCAAACCAAAGTAGGTCCGATGGGCATCGGACCGACTCTCGTGTTCACTCAACTTGATCATTTGTTTTTCTGTTATTTTTCACAGACAACATTGTAAGTCAAGATTTGTTGTAAATAGTAATCACTGTTTTAAAAAAAATTAGGCCTGGCTCGCGAAAATAATATTAAAGCATGTACAAGGAGGAATTGTTAGAATGAGTAACTTGGACAATTATATATTATATTTTTTAAATGAAGCTAAAACTAATCAAAATAAATAATAAGTATGTAAGTAAATTAGCTATTTTATTAACTGCTTTGTAACAAGTTTTATGTATTTAATTAGTTTTAAATATTGAACGCAAGGTCCAAACATAAGGTCCGGACTTTAGAAAATTTAAAACAATTTGTTTATCATTCATGCTTTCATTTAGATGTAAAATTTAATTTCTGATAATTACCATTTTTGCTGTCAATGAATGATAAATGTGCATTCTCAACAATTTTTATGTAAGACACATTGGACTTCATTTTTTTTTCCAAAGATAGTACTAACAGTACTTTCAAATTTCAATCGTATTAAACTCAAATTGGTTATTATACAGCAATTAATCCTTTAATTCTAGCAATGTTTATTATTAGAAAGCAATCTTCATAGATTCTTTAGAATGGTTAGCTAAATAAATTTTAAACACAATACAAATGTACTATTTTAATGACTATATGCATTTATTTAATTCGCACAAGACTTGTAATTTAATCATTTATTCAAAATTTTGAGGCTAGAAAACGAAAAATCAATCGTAAAGTTTTTAAAATTCTGTCACAAATAAAATATGTAGGTCCTGTTCGGCGGGCTATTGGGAATGGGCACGGGAATTGAACTAAAAATTACTGTTCGGGTGAAAAAAAATTCAATTGAATTGAATTTTTTTTTTCCGCCAGAACAGTGGAGCTGCTAAACAGGACCATAGTGCTACTTAAAAAAAGTAGAAGACAGAAGTACATTGAGAAAATCCACAAAAAGTTATAATAATTTTAGACATTTTAAAGGGCAAAACTGAATAAAACCGCTACTGATTTGATTTGATTTTTTTCCTTCGTTTAACACTTTTTGCATATTTTCTGTGGGAGGCAAGCCGCTGGAATTATTGGTTACATGATTGGTAGGAGAAAACAAGTATTATAAAAACAAAAACTTGTGGGCTGACCGGTTCCGAGTATTTAAGCGGATTGGATACAACAGCGCTGCACAGTTTCCGTGAAGTCAGCCGGGTATTACAGAGTCAAGATTTGTGCCGTTGTCCAAAAATAATCTTCATTTCAATCATACGGCTGTGGTGCCGTCGTCGAGAGCATTGTTGCGCCATAGAATACGTGAGTTCCTTAGTTAGTGCTAAGCAAGAACGAATTCTCATCCTCTGAGATATCTCAAACTTTTGCGTGACTTTTTGGAATATCTCAATCGTTCAAATACGTTCGAACGAATTTCAAAGTACAAATTATACTGGCCCCCTACGTTCCCCCGAATAGGCACCGGACACGTCGGTCACGTAAAAATTGATATATCTCAGAGGATACGCACCCAGCAAGAACACCAAGAAGTTGTTTTCTGAACGCAACTTGTTAAAAGACACTTAAGTTTATCTGCATCATAATCTCTGGTTTTGCTTCGTGCAACAACTCGTAAGACAGAAAAAATAAGATGTATGACTCGTTACATAGTTCACAACGTTCTTGTGAAAATTTGACATAGGGCAATTTTTTTCTCCGAGAAATTAGAGGGCATGTGACCTGTCGCAAGGAGGTTTAGAATTTATCTTTCTTTAAGAGGAATGATTGCGATTTCCTGTTTGTACCCAGCTGGCATTATTACTGTACTAGAACATCAAAAGGCTAATTTTTACGCAAAATAATATATAGACAAATTAAGAACGAAAAAACTTAAACATATTTATATGGTTTATTTACTAATTTAAATGTATAAAAAAAATTTAGGGACATATTTCGAATATGACAAATCAAAATTCTTTATGGGTATGTTTGGATGCACAAGAATAGCTACTGTTTTTAGAATAGTAATGCTATTCTAAACAAGGTGCATTCAAACGAGAAATAGACCTATTCAGAATAGCTACTGTTTTTAAAATAGCATTGCTATTCGCTATTCTTACAGAAACGTGGAATAGCATTTATTGCTTTCAATATTAATACTAATCTAATATTTAAACTAATATTATATTACATTTAATATTTAAATTAATATTATATTATATTTAATACTAATCTAATATTTAAAATAATATTATATTACATTTAATATTTGAATTAATATTATATTGTATTATATTTAATTTTAAATATAAATTATTAAACAGTAGCTATTTTTTCTAAATTTTATTTTAAATATGTAATTTAAATAATTTTTTCACTGTTATAAATAGCACTGTTCTTAAACAGTGGCTATTCTTATTTACTATTTTAAAAAGTAGCTATTCTAGCTATTTTAGAGTTCATTCAAACGTACCTAGTTTGGTAAAGTAATCGATATTTATCGGTATTCGGTAGTAATATCATGGTGGTACAATCAGGTGGTCCATAAAAAAAATTGTCCGAGCTTCATCGACAAGAGACATGGGAGAGAGAAAGAATGGACACGCGGAAACCGTAGAGGCTAAGAGAAAGACGCGTGTCGGGTAGATCTGTACTCGAATACTGTACCGATAGAACTGTGCACACGCGTCCCGGGTTCGGCTGAAAAAAGACAGTGACTCCGCACTCCCCAATGCTCAAGTTTTAATATTTTATTTTCAATGACAATTTTACCCTCAGATATATCACCCTAATTACATTGTACTTTTTAGAAAGATTGTTACCGGCTACTGTATGTAGACGGGTAGTACTAGTGTGTCCTGTCCACTGTCTGTTTAACACTTGTCAAAGATCGTACTAATTACATCGTACTCTGGAATCTTTTATTGCCGCTACTGCATGTCGTGAAATTGTCTGTTTTAGCCTTGCTGAGATGCATTTTTTAGAAGATTCATGAAAGTTCTCCGGGTTGTCCGGGGTAATTTAAGTGATACCGCCTTAGAAAGGAAATGACTAAATTACCCCAAATCGTTCATGTTATCTTTAAGCGTCCTATAAAGAGTATAGAAAAATGTCCATATTACCCCTGGAAACTCAACAATAACTTACGAATTTGATTCCAGTACTCCGGGATGGTATTGTAATATTACAAATATCGTGGCGGTCTGGTGACTCGCGAGGAAGTCTGCTGTCCGAATCTCTAGAGACGTCCCCTTCTTCGCGTCATCACGTGACATTCCAACTTGGTAATTCCTTATTGGCTAACGTGTCCAATCGGCACGTGATTGGGGTGGGCCGGACAGTCTCGCTAAACGACGAAATAGTCTTAATCAGGTGGACCCACGATGATGACACGTGGGCCCACAAAGTTGTGATGGGTGTGCCTAGTTTTCTGTACGGGCCCCACCACTTATTCAGTGGGCATGCAGGCCTTTTTTTATTTGATCTGAGAATTCAGCTTTTTTTTTTTTTTTTTACACATCTACATATTATCAAGTGTAATTATTTAAATTCATCACATCTATTTGTAAGATATTTAGATATTAAAAAAAGTTTCTGGTTTCAAATAACATTTCTATTAAGTATGAACATTCAAAATTAAATTTAGTTAACAATCATGATAATAAATATGAATATTTCTGCACTGCTTAAATAAACCATGAATCAAAGAATAATAATTTAAACTATATTAGTAATCTATAAATCTTATTATTTTGAATTGAATTAATGCCGTCATTTTTATCCATGCCCATCAAAACCTAAATTTCGCCAACTTTGCCCATAAATCTCAAATTCTGTCAAAAATGCCCAAACCGGCTATTAAATAGCCGGTTCTTATAAAAATTAGGAACCGGCTATTTAATGGCCGGTTCCTATCTTTTTTTTCTTTTTCTTTTTTTGAAAAAGTTATAATTTTTTTTATTAAAATTAAAAAAAAATGATATGTTTCTTTGAAAAAGTTATAATTTTTCGAGAAAATGAATTAATTGGTAACTTGACTAATTTGGGACGTTGGCAAAATGATTTTCATGCAATTGACTTCTCAGAAATAATTTTCATGAACGTGATTGTGTAAGTTTGAAAAACTTAGTTCAAACTTAGTTCCATATCATGAAATTTGAACTGTAACAACTAAAGATATGGTAATATGAAGAATCATACTAAGTTTGAAGGTGATTGTGTTGATGAGATTTTGAACTCAATTTTATTTCACACCTTTATAGAGTCTCAAATTTTTGTGGTTTAAGTCGGGTCGGATTTTAAATCATTAATAAACAATAACCAAAGCGACGATATGTATTTACACATATTCAATTTTTTTTTTGAATAAAAAATGAGGGTCATGCCCACATTTATATTGAAAAGAAAGAGTTTCGTTACAAAAAGGTGGTATGAACATTTTTGCTAATCCGACTTTCCTAACAAAAATGTATGTGGGCCTAGATTCTAGGAGTTTGCGGGGGGTGGCAGGGGGGCGGCAGCCCCCTGCGAGCGATGTCTGAGTTTTCGAAGCACCGCTCAGTTCAGCCCGGAGAAAATTATTTCTGAGAAGTCAATTGCATGAAAATCCTTTTGCCGACGTCCCAGATTAGTCAAGTTACCAATTAATTCATTTTCTCGAAAAATTATAACTTTTTCAAAGAAACATATCATTTTTTTTAATTTTAATAAAAAAAATTATAACTTTTTCAAAAAAAAAAAAAAAAGATAGGAACCGGCCATTAAATAGCCGGTTTCTAATAAAAATTAGAAACTGGCTATTAAATAGCTGGTTCCTAATTTTTATAAGAACCAGCTATTTGGACATTTTTGACAGAATTTGAGTTTAGTGGACAGAGTTGACGAAATTCAGTGAACTTTGGGCATGGATAAAAATGACGGGAATTAATGCATGACTATGGAAACAAACATATACAATTTATTGGGTGATTTGATAGGCAAATAGTTGAACCAACGTCCGTATGGGTGTGAGAGAAAAAGGTACATAATTATTATGGGGAGTGTCCGTGAAGTCGTTCTTGTCGTTTAGGGATGGGACCCAGTGGTGGGCCATGTAAATTCATTGAATTTAGTAAAGGGTAGGTGGGAGCCGTTGCGTTGGGCCTTTTCTATAGGTTGGGTTCTGTCACTATGCAGGAAGGAATCTTTTTGTCCTTTTTTCTTCTCTTTTTCTTCTCTTTATTATTTAAAAACAACTGATAATAATATTCAAACATAGTTTTTTGCATAAACACATTTCGAATTTTTTTTAATAACATAATTTAAAACAAATTACGGAACTAATTTGATGAGTAGTTTTTTTTTTTTTTAAATGGTTATTAATGAATGGGTGCACTCCATTTGGGGTATTTTCACTCTATTTAGTCTTGTGTGGAAATTGTGACATGAGTGGTGTACTGAATTCAGCTAGAGTGTGTCAAATCTAGCATTGATGCTTATGATCTTTGTAAGAAAGGAGACGTCTGATGCCCACCGGATCAGAACAGTGTTCGATGGGTAGTTTTTATCGTCCGATCTACTTCAAGATCTGTGTGCACGGCTATTAAAGCAATCAACACGGATATTAAAGTGATGCACACAGATCTTGAAGTGAATCGGACAGTAGAAACCACCCACTCAAACACTGTTATGGTCCGATGGGCATCGTACACCACCCTCTCCCTTGTAAAAAACCACCTCATCAAATTCGTTCTGTAATTATATTTTATTATGTTTATTAAAAAAAAATATTCTAAAGACTCAATGGAGAGATGCCTAATAGGTTTGAGCTTCACTCTTGATTCCACTCAGAACAAAAAATAATATTTTTAACATAAAAATTCAATTCAATTTAATGCATATTTGTTTTACGCTTTCTCAGGTTACACTCAAAATAAAATGTTGTTGTTTTCAGAAAGAAAAAGAAACGTCATTTTTTTAGAATAATGCGTACCTAGTCTATGTTTTTTTAAGATGAACCGCCGATGTTTTAGGAAAACAAATATCCATGTGCAGAGAAACGCACACAAGTTCACTCAAATATCTATATTTATGTTAGAATATGAATTTTCATACATATTATGTTACTTTTTGAATTTTTATTTTCTATATTGCTATAAATATAACCGGTTTTCCGCTGTATTTACTTTTGCTTCTGTTTTAGGATCTGTTCGACGGACTATTGGGAATGAGCATGGAAGTGAAAATTGAACTGAATTTTTTTTTTCTCTCGGAAACAGTAGAGCGATGGAACAGGAACCTTAATGTGACCGTTATTTTTTTTTTTTTTCATATTTAGCTTTTATGCAACTTCACCGAAACCTTAAAAGCGTTGAAAAGAACATGATTGCTTTTTGCCAACAAGAAAGAGAGAATTTTGAACTAATTCGCTTTTTTGGTAAAAATTATTTTTCCAAAACTGATTATGTCAACATTTTCTTTAGATAAAGAAAACGACAAACAAATTAAAGAAGTGTTTGTTTTGTCGTCGATTTCTGTTTGATATCACAACACATGATACACCTAATTACAGCAGCTTTTAATGAGAACATTTATAAGTCATGACTCATGACCTAATGCATTTCATTTTCTCTTATTTTATTTTTTTTAGAGAATAACTTATGCATTCATCACCCCATTCTGAGTTGGGTTTCACGCAATTTATAACCCAAAATATTTTTGTTAATCAAATTAAAACATTTGTTTACACCAACCGTAGAAAAACCGGGGTGTGTGGTGGTGGGGGATATTAACTAAAATGAGCTATGTTAGTATGTTGTGCAAGCAGGGGCGAACACATCTTGAGTTAGAAAATTATTTTGCTTCTCTCTGAAACTAAAAAATAGATATTTTACAGTACTTTAGAAAATAATGTTGAAGGTATTTAAGACTCTAGTCCATGAAATTTCATGGAAATAATTACAGAAGGTTTCTTACCAGAACTCAGGGTAGGTCCGATGCCCATCGTACCTACTTTGGTTTGATGGATGTAATGGCCATTCGATCTGTATCAAGATTCGTGCAAACTATATTAGAACTGTGCATATCTGTTTCAACTTCCGTGCATTCGAATCTGAATGCTAATCGTACGGTACTAGAGCTAATTGGACCCAAAAGTAGATCTGGTGCCCCTCGGACCTAGTCCTATCTCTTCTTACCAAGTTTGGGAATCTTGTACACCTTATATTGAGCATAGTAACAAGATTCATGAATAATTTTTAAATTATTCACGAATTATTTGGCTTTTTGGTGATGCCGAACCGAACGCCGAATTATTCGGTTGACAAAACTTTGACCGAATAATTTCCGAATTTTACGAATTGTTTCCAAATTGTTTCTGAATTTTTTCTCAGAATTTTATTTTTTGGTTATTTTTTTTTGTTTTAGCTCCCTTACAAAACTGAGATCACTGATCCGAATAATGCCGAATTATTCTCGAATCACAAATTTATAACCTCACCGAACCGAACCGAACCCGAATAATTAATTTATAACCTCGCCGAACCGAACCCGAATAATTGATATTGAGAAGGAAAAATAAAAAGAAAACAAAGGTGCAGACTGTGTAGTCACTCTTTCAAATGAACTAGTCAAAAGTAAAGAAGGAAATTTGTCACGGCGTGACTAGTCACGTCACGGAACGTTATGTCACGTTAACGTCACGTCACGTCACGTGTGTCGATTACGTGACGTGACTCGCGTGATGCGTGACGTGATCATTCGCGTGACGTGACCACATTCCAGTGAAAATATACGTCACGTCACGTCACGTGAACCTGTCACGTCACGTCACGCCACGCCACGGTATGAAACATAGAATATCCAACTTTTTTTTATATGTATAGAGTATTCAGATTTTTATTTCAGTATAAGTTCAGTGATATTGGTACTCATGTAGTATTTATTTTTATTTTTTTTAATTTAGTATAATATATGTTTGTAATTTGAATTTTTAAAGTAATATTAGATGCAATATTTTCTAAAAAAATAATATTTACAACATTATTTACTTATTTTAGAATTTGTTATATCTTTTTTCTAAATTTTCAACAATTTAAATTAAAATATAAAAAAAAATTGACATAACTAATTTACGTCACGACACGTCACGTCACGTGTGATCACGTCACGTATGGTCACGGCGTGACTACGCGTGACGTGACCATTCGCGTGACGTGACCATCCTCCACTATTTTGGTCACGTCACGTCACGTCACGTGAAAAAAAAAGTTGATTACGTCACGTCACGTCACGTGACCAAATCACGGCGTGTTTGTCACGTCACGTCACGGCGTGTCACGTATTTCCTTCTCTAGTCAAAAGTACAGAGTAAAAAAAAAAAGGACAGATTCATTTTTGGTATGTGTGTTTGGGTACGGATTATCCCATATTGTGGTACGGAAATGGTTCATTATGATCCTTATTTTATTTAAATTGTTAGGACAAAATTTTGATTATTTTTTTATTGATTTATATTTTTTAATAAAATCTTTCATTCCTGTATTTATTTTTAATAGTCTAAGAATTCGTGGAAATACAATTTTTTTTATAAATCTAACAAAATTGATTTATTTTAATTTTTAAATTCTAACTCTTAAGAAAATAAAATTATATAATATAAATATGAGAGAAACATATTTTTTTAGAAAAGAAAATTTTATAATAACATATGAGAAAAAAATAATTAACGATTGATAAAATTATCTATACATTAAAATATTCAGATAATACTGTGTTAATTAAAAAAATTATATTAGATTACGTGGTCTGATCCACTATAAAAATATTACTATCGTTAATATCATGATTTTACCACGAGAGTCGTTAATTTTCTATTTTTATTTTTTTGGGTATTATGAACCTCCAAAAAAAAAAAATCAATGAGAACTGGGACTGAAGTAACTTTTGAGTCATAGATTTTGTTTTCGTGCACTCAAAATTTCAACCAAAAAGAAAAAAAAAAGATTCTTGTTTAGAAACCATGGGCCAGGTGGCGTGGAGCTGGTGCCTGGTGCCTGGTGGGGACAATAGACCTGATGTAACCTCGTAATAACTCTGAATCTGTGGATTAAACAACTTGGTTTTGGATTTAGGTTTAAAGCGAGTAGAGAATAGAGACTAGATACCCAATTAATTCCACCTAATAACATAATGGCATCATTTGTGAATTTTCTAATCTTATAAATTAAAGATTTTTTTTTCATTACAAAAAAAAGTTATCTGTTCTCATTTAATATACTAAAAAGAAAAATTGTGAAAATGCCACTTCAAATTTTGAAATTGTCAAAATGCCACTCAAAATTTAATTGATTTGTAAAAATGCCACTCAAAATAATTAATGACTAAAATACCCTCGTTCGTCCATCCCCGCCTCTGCCCCTCCGCCGTCTCCTCCCGCACCCTCCGCCGATCCGACCCTCGCATGTCGCAAGAGGCTCAAGAAGCAGTTTTCGGGCATGATTCTCCTCACCCGCCTTCGCATTCTTCGCAACACCTCCTCCTCCGACAAGTACCAGCACCATCAAACCCTTCTCTACGACCCCCTCCGCCGCGCTCAGCCACCATTCGGAACAAGAGAAGAAGAGAATGCAGGAGAAAGAAGAGGAGAAGAAGGATGTTTTAGTAATTAATTATTTGAAGTGTCATTTTTACAAATTAATGAAATTTGGAGTGACATTTTGACAATTTCAAAGTTTAGAGTGGCATTTTCACAATTTGAAGGTTTTGGAGTGACATTTTCACAATTTGAAAGTTTTGAAGTGGCATTTTCACAATTTTCCCTAAAAATTACATTAAAAATTATGAAAGTATGTTCTTTCGGTGTTAAACTAAGTTCACCAAGTTTTATTTTGTTGAGTTTTAACTTCAAAATCAATCGAATGGACTTCAAACGACAAATTTAAATTGTTGAAATCAATCTTAAGAAGAGATGTTCTTACATGCAAAATTTATAAAATTTTGAATTAATTTAGTAATAAAGTTAAGCTATTAAAAGATGATGAAGAAATGACTGCATTAAAATTAATTTATACTTTCTTTACTGCTTGAATTTGTACTAAATTAACTTGAAAATTTGTAAATTGACATGTAAGCGCATTACTTGCGAAGTAAATCAGTTCCAACAATTTGGATTAGTCGTTTGAATTCGATCTGCTAAGTTTTGGAGTTAACATCACCAGAGAACTTGATGAGCTTAAAGCATCTTTGTTTTTGGATCTTTTAAGGATTAGTGCAAGAATAAAGTGATTGAAATTAGTAGATGAGAATAGAGAGAAAATAGTGTTTTCTATTAGTGATAATAGTGTATCATGGAGAAGGAGGTAGCACAATTGATTAGAAAAAAAATTCTAGGACTATTAGTTATTCAAAAGTTAAGAGTTCGATTTCCCCTCACGACTTCACATGTTCTGCGAAGATTTAAAAAAAAAGATAATAGTGTATCGTGTGCTATTCAAATTAGTGGAAATATTTGGATTGTACATTTGAAAAATTGATTTGTTGCAGCCCCTCTTGTCAGCAAGATAGCGGAAGACTAAGGGAGATGAAAGATAAGCAAGTGGTGTCTCAAATGAATTATCATAATATTGAGATAACAAAAGTGTTGTTAACTTCGTTAGATCTGGGATGTATTTTCGAGAAAGAAATATTTTTTTCTCTCTCTTCATGCACGGGAATAGCTGTTATTCCATCTGACACAAGGAACAACTAATTAGTGAGAATAGTAGCTATTCCAAACAGCAAGTGCAATGGTACTTTGGATCGTTGCAAGGGTTAGTATAATAATAGAGTAAATGGGGGTAGTAGATGGGAATAGAGATAAAATAGTGATTTTAAGAATTGTGTGAAAATAGTTTAACGTTGTTTGAATTAATAAAAATAGTACAGTTGGAGTAAAAACATTGTTTGAATAGTACATTTGAATTAGTAAGAATAGTGTTATTCTCAAGAGCTATTTTTTTTTGCTATTTCAACCATTGCCAAAAATAGCATAATATTGTTGTTCTCGAGCTGTTCGAATTAGTACGTGTGTATTTGAATTGAATGCTATTCCGGATTAGTATTTAGCTGATGGTTGGAATAGCTATATATATATTATGAATATTAGTTTTTTTGGGAACAATACAATCCATTTAGATTTGTTCAATTTTACATATTCATAGAAAAATACTGTTTAGCAAAACAGTAATTGTTGATATCATTTTTGTTCAATTTTATGTAGACGCATGCTAGCATATATAGCAAGAGATGATAATATATCATTCCGCCAAATTAAGAACATGGATGGATATGAAATCATATGAAAGTAATGATGAATAATAAATACACACTTAAAAGAGAGTAAGAGAGAATATTATTATCTAATTAATAAAGAAAGAGATATCCAGCCTTTCTACTACAGTAGTGTCATAATCATATACTATTATACTAGTCAGAAAAATATGTATTATACAACTCTCCTATTGGCAATTTAATAACACAGTGGAGAATTATTTGATGAGAATCATAGTTGAGACATATTCTAATAGCGCAAACACTTAAAATTAAAGGCAAGTGGAGTTGTTTAATTGAGGTAATCTCAATCATATCTCTAATGAATCATGAATGTGACCTTAAGAGTCTCTGTTTATTTAAAAAATAGTTATTTTCTTTTGAAGTGGCACCAGTGGGAGCAGGTCTTGATGGACTGATAGTTATCATTTTATCATTTTGGGGTGTGGGACCCACATTGGCTTTCCTGTGCCCAGGCTTAAATAGCTAATCCAATACTTTTTTCCCTCTGAATAAACATTTTCCTTAGTGATGAATTTTTAATTTAAATGTTTCACAGTGATTAATTTGGGGGTAAAGATATTCACAGAGCAGTTTTTGCTCAATGCAGAGCATGAGGGAAAGAAATCTGAAAGAATCAGGGTCCATCTTTTCCAAATCCAACCATCCATTTGTTTCGAGATTCGTGCATAAAAATCATATGTTTTTGAAATTCATGCATTTTAAAAAATGAATTGTTGGATTTGAAAAAGGCAGGAACCTGCAATCTCAAAGAATCGCAATAGATTTATTTCCGAGCACGAGTCGTGTGCAGCTGGGTTTCGGCTCTACTGTCCCTGGGCTTGCATAAGTAAAATCTTCTCTGTCAATATCTTTACCATAATTAGGCCGTGAAACATTAATCAGACATGACATGACTATGAGCAATTGATTGCACGAATTGCCCTACGAGTCATCGCTGCAGAAGAACAGGAGGTAGATTAGGGGTTTATGGTCTATGGACCACTTGTTAGATAACGATGAGAGGGAAGGGAACAGCATGTGTCCCCGCATCCACGCACAGTGGAGATGGAGACTTTCTGATAATTCCAAGTTCCATATGTCGCTTTTTGGTGCAATTTCTCTCTTTGGTTGGAACTTGATGGTAGACTTGTTCCACGACAAAACTTGTTTTTCACTGGCGTAACACAAAAGCCCCGTTCCCAAATTTAGACTTAAGAGAAACAAATATAAATAAAGAAATAGGCTTTAGTTGGGCTTTGTTTTGTAGTGTTATTCTAACCATCATTTGTAGTGGGGTGCAAACGGATTGGATAATATCCTACTATATCCGGATCTGTATTTGAAAATTTGATATGGATATTCAAATATTCATGCGTATACAAATACGGATATGGGTTTGAATTTTAATTATCCTTATCCATATCTGAATAGTAGATAATATACCATACAATTTAATATATATTATGAAAATTTATGTATATATCTACAGATATCCGTATCCTTATATATCCATCTAATATCCGATCCATATCCGTAAAATAAAAGGAGATACAGATATGATTTTACCACTATCCGATCCATTTGCACCCTATTCATTTGAGACCGTGTTGTTAACATGAACAAAATTGAAATCAAATTCAGTGGTTAAACTCATTCAATCTACACTTTCAAAAAAAAAAAAAACTCATTCAATCTACATCAAGTTCTGTATGGACAACTTTAAGATCTGTGTGGATCAAGTGTACGCATCTTGATGCAGAACCGATGGCTCCGACCAATCATATTAAATCTGCTTTGAAGTTGAAACCATTCAATAATTATATGCAAATATGCAATCAAGGAAAGGCCGTTCAAAATCAGGTCAGGTTGACCTGATCCATTGCATAGTAGTAAGTGATATTATTGAATATTTGATCGCCATTGGGTTCACATTCTTAATTGGAAAATAAGAATTCATTTGTTTTTTCAAATCTCTGTTGCAACTTGCAAAAGATCATCAATTCAACATATTATAGGCTTTAAAATAAAAAAGAACAAACCAGCAACTGAATTTCTAGATTAAAAATAGTGGGCCTAGTCCGTTTGACCTGTGGGCTAGGCCTTGAATTGGGCTTCTGGTCTCTGGACTGGTTGACACAATGTCATCCAGTTGGCAACAAACTCAATTTTAAACTCTAATTAAAAACATTCACAAGCAGCAGTTTTCAAACCTTGCCAATTAGCCATACTTACCTTTTTCTAAAACCATTCATTAAAACTAGAAATTAAGATCTCAGTCTAAACATCAGAAAACTAACAACAGTCTGGATAGAGAAAAGTTTATTTCATATCAACTAGCACTATCAGTCTCTCCATCGGTGACCACAGTTTGTATTGCAACAGTGGAAGAACAGTCTAAGGCCTTCCTCTCCCTCTGCTGCAGCCTACATTTCCCAAAAATTTCACTGACATTAGTATAACAAATGCTGACACTAACAGGAGTAATATAATGCCTTTGTCAGTTGTGACCAGAACTAAATATTGGTGTTTAATGGGTAACAGACAGTATCTTTTTGGTACCAATAGTACCCTTTGATAGCTCATACCAGGTAAAAAACTGATTCAGAATGGTTGCAATTGGCACACTTAATACTCCTGGTACGAGGCAGGCTTGGATCAGCAACTGCATCTTTGAAATCACCTGTAACATCTTCAGTAGATGGCTTTCTGATCTCCATTTTGTACACTATGTTGTTATCTGATGCCTCCTGTATTAGAAAATTAACAAGTAACTTGCACGAGATTTGTTGGTTTATTGAGTGTACTCGTGTCAGTCCAACAAGACTACTGTTTCTGAATTTACACAAAGGACATTCTAAATTTTGACTAGACCAGTGCATCTGGTGTCCTTTCTTTTTTTTTTTTTAATTTGACAGTTAACGCTGTATCTTTCCTCAAAGTAACTTCCTTTCCTGGTAGGAAGTAGCTACATGTCTTCAATTTGATAATTTGGGGCATTTTCTATCCCACAAACAGGTCCAATGCACAAGTTCCCAAAAATTTGAATTTTAACTAGCTAATCTGTATCTATACTATATTATATAACAGCTAAGTACTGTTATCTCCATGAGCTAAAGAAAGCCTTGATACCAGTTCAAGGAAAAGAAAGCCCGATCAGGTTATCATTCTAACGTAAGCATCCTACTATATAAAACATTAATAGCCGGTCTCTACTTAAATTCTTTCTACTGCAGATTTTTAATTTTGTATGTTATTTGTGCTTCATTCGCAGGATCTCCAGATAACAGCAACCATCTCCGATTTGAGTTGCTTTTGTATTTTATTGAGTCAAGCTTTCTTACATCTAATGTGATCTCTTTCTGGAAATAAGGAAAATCTGGGATATTGTAATTGCCATGACTTGCTTATCTAGATTCTAGAATCATCAATTATTCAGCTTGGCACTTAAGATGAGCTGGTATCATCAAAGAAATTTAACCTGATTTCAATATTCGCTATTTACCTGTTGATGCAATAAAATATGTTTGAACAGGGAAAAAAGGGAAAGGTGGCATATGCACCTAGTGTTAAAAAGATACACAACATGACAGAGATTTCAAATAGCCAGAGACTTGCTCGTGAATGCAGTGTATTGGGAAATTATATAAGACATATGGATGCATTTGGGTGGGTGAATAATAGCTACTATTCCGGATTAGCACTATTCCAAGCTACTAATCTACATTTGGGTGTGTTTGGATTAGCGAATAGCTACTATTCTTTGTTTGTCTTTTGTGGGATTGCTCACTATTCTACTAATCCTACAAAATGTTGGAATAGCTACTATTCTCAAAATTAGAATAGTTACTATCCTTGCACTATTCTTGATTCATCCAAACGCACCCAGGTACAGGCAAAATTTAATTTAATTTTAATTCATTCTTTCATTGTGTATTATATATTTCATTGTTTCACAAACACTTTTCATTAGTAAAAAAATAAAATATGGATGTTCCAATATATTAATTATGAATTGTAGGGGTTTATTTATCATCTTATAATTTTCTGGACTGAAAGAAAATCAAAATAGATGCAATAAGTAATGATAAAGTCCACAGTCTGCTACATGGCACAGTTACCCTATTTGCAAAATTAAGATAGAAAATTTTGGTGGCTAGAATGTGAAAACACACACACACACACACAGAGTTGTGCTATTATTCTAATGTGGCAGATATGCTAACGGGTAAAATTTTGCTTTATCATGTCCGAATGGTCGATCCAATCATCTCAATGAAATCTATACATCAAAATCTTGTAGAACAACAAATTTACTATATTTAAGATTTTTTAAATTTTTCGGATTTTTAAAAGATGAACATATTTGATATGCAAATACTGGTATTTTTTTATTATTATTTTAGAGTCATCTTTCAAGCATCCGAAAAAAATAGGAAAAAAAGACCCAGAAAAATTTGTAAATTGTGGGATTCCACAACATTTTGACATATATTTTTATTGAGATGCATGGATCGACCATTCAGAAATGAAAAAAAAAAGAGTAAAATTTGATCCGTTTTAGTTAGTACATTAGCAGACCTAACCTAGGTTGCTCCCCAACAAAACTAAAGAGGCGCTCAGCATGTAATTAGAGAAATTAGAGGTATACTAATGGAAAATGTAGGGTTTAAGCAAGGGATTTGGAGCATGTTACCTCATAATCGCAGTTGCGGCAAGCGTATAGGAGTTGGGGAATCTCCTTGTCTTCTTTAGGGTAGAGTATGTTGTTGCTGGAAAGAGAAACAAAACCCCTTTTGAGCACAAATAGGTGAGAAGATTTATAATTACTTGGAGACTAAATTCCTTGTTAGAGAGAGAGATAGAGAGAGATCGAACCATTCACGGCAAAACTTAATAGTACTCATTGCGACTGGGGAGGAAGACGGAGAAGCTCTTTACTTTTTCTCCTGCTTTCTGAGTGAGGTTTAAGGAAATTATTCTCCCGTTTATACTTCCTTTGGAAAAGGTATTATCAAGAGAACGAGAGATGAAAGATTAAAATAATTTACATTATAATGAGCTTAAAATGCTAAACTCTTAATTTACATTAGGGTGTGCTCGAGATAGGGGTTAGGCAAACCAAAGTTAGAATTTGGTTTTAAAAATAGAACCAAATTGAACTGATTTAGCATTGCAACTAAATTGAACCGAACCGAAGTTTTATTTCGGTTTGTTCGGTTTGTTCAGTTTAAACCGAAATATATTAATTTTTTTTATTTAAAGCAATTGTTTTGTAATAAACCGAAGTATATTAATAAATAAACTGGGGTATTAAGAAATAAACCGGGATATTAAAAAATAAATCAAAGTATTTAAAATAATTGATTAAGAAATAGACCGAAGTATTAGGAAATAAACCGGGGCGGTCCGAATCAAATACATAATATATAAAAGTTCGGTCGATTCGGTTATTTCGGTTTTGAAAATTTCAAACCGAATCGAAGTTATAATTCAGTTTTAAAAATCAAACCGAATCGAACCATTAAACCGGAAAAACCAAACCGTTTGAACCGATCTAATTCAGTTCGGTCCAAAACCGATTAAACTGGACCCAATGAACACCGCTAGCTCCAAAAGAGGGGAGAGGAGAGGAGGAGAGGGGAGAGAAGGGGTGACCAGATTGCCCGAATGGTGTTTACTTGCTCTACAAATAAATTTTTTGAAGGGAAGCCAAGGGAAAGGAACGGAAGAGAAGGGGAGCCATGACACACAACTAAATATAATTTTCCTCTAATCTCTACTCTTAATTTGGTGGGTAGCTACCTCTCTCACTCTTTTCATTCTCCCCTTCCCCTTCTCTTCTATTTGAATTTTGTGGAGCACATCCTTAGGGTGCATTTGGATACAATTCGGAATAGTAAGAATAACAGTAGGGTTAGCATTGTTCCATCGTTTGAATGATTTAACAAGAACATCACTAATTTCATAAATAACTCTATTTTTAAGATGATTCAAACATAGAATAATAATAAAAAATAGTCACTAATTCAAGAATAATGCTAACTCCATACTATTCTTTATGAACCAAACGCACTCTTAATTTCGTACGCCGCGAGTTCTATACAGTCGTAGATTCATAATGATTTAATTTTTGTGCAAATAATAAATTCTACTAAAATATAGTTATTTGAAATTTCTAGTGATGTCTGTAACTAATTCTACTTTCAATTTAAATGATCAAATGATCAAAACCCACATATATTATAAAATATATTTACCGCATGCTATGCGTGTCTATTGATATTTAATATTTTTAGTCAATTTAGATTTTTTTTTATTAATAATAAAATCATCAAAATGAATGGATAAATTTGAAATAATGTTTTCTACGGGTACCTTATATGTTAGGAAACAAACAATTAAACTTTACTAGTATTGTGATTGAATGTATTCCGATCCAACAAGTTCTGCTTCTGACATTGCCTTTTGACGCAATGCGGTCCCGATACGATCCTGCCCGTTAAGCTCACGTACCGGTAGTAAGAGAGGAGAAAATAAAGATAACAAGTAGAACAAACAAATCAATTTTCTATTAATCTTTTGCTGCCCCAACAGGTTTCCATGCATATTTAAAGGAAAAAACGAAATTAAAACTATCATAGGAAATGCAAACACGTTAAATACTATTAATACTATTTTTTAGTAAACCAATATAAGTTTTAATTCTAATTTGACTAATTCAATGAAGCTTTTAGACTAAGGGCGTGCTCCAGAAAGAGGTATGCGGAGGGAGGGGAAGAGAGCGAAGGTGAAACGGCGCGTGACCGCTTTTGTCTGTCGATGTTCACCAGCTCCAGAAGAGGAGAAATCAGAGGGGGACGGAAAGAGAAATATACTATAGCAGGGGGAACCGAGGAAAACTCTGTGTACAACTGCACTCAAATTTGTCCCCTCCAAATCGGGGTGTAAATTTACTATGCGGAGGAGAAGCTCCACCCTGTGTCCTTTCCTTCCCCTTCCATTAATGTCATTTCCCCCCTTCTTCTGGAGCACAGCCTAATGTTCCAAAATTAAAAACTTCCCCATGCAGTCAAAGTGTTAGGGTTTCGGGAGAGAGAGAAGAGGCTAGAAACAAGAGACAAATTTTATGAGGAAGCTTAATTGTATTCTTGACTTCATAATTACTTAGAGTACAAATAACATAATTTATAGTAATATAAATCTCTAAAAAGAGAACTCTATAAATGACATGTTTTAAAATACTCCTATACTAAATACTAAATTCTTCCTCCTTAATATAGCCTGTCAAATATAGCCAACTATCCTGACATCCTGATAAATCAAGCCTGATGAAAATATATGATGAGATGAGAGGCATACACGACACAAAGTATGCATCTATTTTGATTCTTAAAAACTCCGAGTATTAAACCAAAGGTGTAACTCTTGATAAAATCCATACCATCCCCCTATTCAGTCAAGTAATTAAAATGCTTAGAAGATCGTCATGTACTCTTAGATATCCATCCAGTCAACAAAAGTTTATTTGTTTTAGAAGACCGTCCCATTTAATTTTTGTGGTTCGGATTTCAAGTTGTACATACAACTCCTTGATCGGTTTGGATTTAGTGTGGCCGTCGTTTACGTCTAAATCTGAGTCGGAAATTTCTTCAATACGCACCGCATCACCTTTTCAGCTGTTATGTTTGCTAGCAATCATTTCCCCTCAAAGATTTTGGCATTTCTCTCATGCCAAATGTGCCAGCGGGTACACAGAATTAATACCGGACCTCTAGAGCTCCAATTCCGGTACCTGTACCGCATAATTCTTAGAGTACTGTTCCATATCTCTTGTATAGAGCCTGATACCTATCTTATTATGTATCTCAAAATTGTACTTACCTTTAACCAGACCTGTAATGCATAGTGACACTCGAATAGTAGATGTATTGCTGTTTTGAGCGGGTAGTCCGGGCACAGTACACATGTAGGATTACAAATTTACAACGCATCTTGCGCCTTAGCATGACATCGTGAGTCATTGTTTTATTTTTAAACACAAGGAAACCAAAGACGTGTACGTCTCTAGTGGGGAGCACCTTGGGTCCGATGCCCATCGAACCCAAACTGGATCTGATAGATTCCATAATTGTTCGATCCACTTTAAAATTTGTGCATATTGTTTTTATATCCGTGTACACGGATCTTAAAACGGATCAGGCAGTTATGGAACCCATCAAATCCAGTTTGAGTCCGATGGGCATCGGATCCAAGTTGCTTCCCTCTAGTGCCTTGTATTTCCATAAACCATAATTTGCATTCTTGATTTTCCCTCCTCCCATAATTGTATCATATACTAGTCTGGGCGTGTAGAGACCTGATGAGCTCCATTGCCAAAAAATCTCATTCTTATTGTCAGTAAACACAGTTTAACAATTTTCATAAAAAGTTCGAGAAACATAATCATAAACGGAGCAGCCGGACAACAGTCTAACAATAAGTTTTCCAAGTTCTTTTCTTTACTTGAAGCATTAAATTAAATATCAAGACAAGTATATCATACACACATTTATGTTTTCAATGTATAACAGATCTTCATCATATTCTGCTGTCAAACAGTAAGTGTTGAATTTCATTAGAAATTTCAAATTCAAGCATAACTATATTATAATTACTCAATGTTTCCAATGTATAACAGATTTTTTTTCCGAAAACCTAGATAAAAATATGTACTGGTATATAAGAAGCAATGAAAGCACAAACTAAATTTTTCTTGAAAATACTAATTTACAATAATTTTTCTGTCCTTCAAAAAAGACGAATCCAAATTAGAAATCTAAATTCAAATCAAGTATATGTGTTACATACAACATGTGATTTTCAGAAAAGTACAGATATTGATACCGTTATATAATTCATTCTTTTTTAAAGATTTGTTCTCAATAATATTTTTTCTAATTAAATAATTACTAAAAAAATTCTGATTAATTTTTTTTAAAAGAAAGATATATAACTCAATATATTAGAATAAACTAAAAACAGAAAAGGTTTCTATACCCAATCCTTTTTACCCAGTTTGTACCCAGACATTTCAGATAAGATTTCAACTGCTTTTAACCGTCAGCCTTTATGTTTTGTTTATTTAAGAATATTTCTCCGTTTCTAATTCCATATTTCCTTCTCTCTAAAACACCTATTATCTATTCACCCCTAAAATTCCAGCACCAATGCCACCTTAGTATCCATTTCCTCCTCTCCAAAACTAATCGTCATCGTCAAATCAATCAACGCTCCGATTAGACCATCTTCGTCTGATCAGATCGTCATCGTCATCATCCTTGTCAACGGTTCAACAAAACAGATCTATTTGTTTTAGTGCATGCGTTCTCTTTTTTTCTCCGCAATAAGATTTGGTGTTTAACATCCTCCGCTGAAATCAATTGATTTTTATAGAAAGTTTGGCATCTGGCGACGCTGATTGCTATAGCAGCAAATCATTTATTTTTTCGAAAAAGCTCTTAGCAGGAAATCAATTGATATACATTAATAGCTTGATTTTCAAAGGATCAAATCGCTAGAGGCTTATTCGTGGAACCGCATCACTTTCGCATCCAAGAGCTACTCGTCATGATTGAATTCGGTGAGTACAAGTAAAATTAGAAAGATATGAGTATTTTAAGGCTTTTCTCGGATATCAACATTTAGGTGTTGTTTTTTTTATTCTCCGTGCCATAATAATTTAATTTTTCCTTTGAAATCTCACACAAGTCATAATCAAAATTTTGTTATTGCGCTCTATGTATTCGACAAGCCATATCGCAACTGATCTGTTGCTTCTAGCGGATTCTGATATGATCTAGTAATACTTCGAGTCTAAAATAAGGTTCTTGATCTGATCGGGATTCTTGATCAGAAAGACAGATCAGGCCATCGGTCGGCTCAAATGTCGCCCTATCTACTCTCTTGTGACCTAATTTCACTTTCCGGTCTAGCGAAGATCCTCGCGTGGTGGCGGTTCATTGGCGGACAGATCTGCAATTCTCGCGTGGCTATCGTCGATTTTAGGTACAAGATCTTAAAATCCTAGTTACTGATCTCTTCTTCTCTTGTCCTGACATACTCTTGCTAATTTTTTTTCTAATAAAGAGATGGAAATAGAAGCTATGATTCGTAATTATTTTAAAATTGTTTAAAATTGTTACAGTATTGGTTTAGAATTGTTACAATATTGGTTTGCATTTGTTACAGCATTTGTTACAGTATTTGTTTGCATTTATTACATTATTGGTTTGCAATTGTTACAGTATGGGTTTGCATTTGTTACAGTATTAGTTTGCATTTGTTACAGTATTATTTTTCATTTGTTTAAGTATTTGTTATTGATCTTCATAGATCTAAATAGATTACTTTTTCAACGTCAGGTTAAGAACCTGGCAGATCTAATCTGAAACCTAATTAAACTGAATATGCATTTGACTTGTTCGATAAAATTCCTAAAAGAAATTGTTAGAACTCTGACTTGTTTTGATTTTTGTGATTAACGATTGACAAATTTAGATATGAATCTGAATAGATATATTTAGATCCGTGATTATTAATTATTTTTACTTAGTTGTACAAGATTATTTATCTAAATGATAGATTCTGATATGATCTGGTAATACTTCGAGTCTGATCTGATCTGATTTAATATGTTAGCTGTCAACTTGTTGTAGCATTAATTTATATTTGTTACAGTATTGGTTTTCATTTGTTACAGTTTTGTTTTACCTGTGTTACAGTATTAGTTTTCAAATTTAATAGTATTATTGAATTATTATGTTTCAGTATTGGTTTCCATTTGTTACAGTATTGGGTTTAGATTTGTTATAGTATTGGTTTTATATTTGTTACAATATTGGTTTGCATATGTTATAGTTTTGTTTTACCTTTGTTAGAGTATTGGTATCCATTTGTTATAGTATTGGGTTTAGATTTGTTTTAGTATTGGATTTAAATTTGTTACAGTATTGGTTTCAATTTGTTATTTGTTTTACCTTTGTTACAGTATTGGTTTTCATTTGTTCCAGTATTGAATTTAGATTTGTTGTAATATTTGGTTTAGATTTCTTACAGTATCTATTTGCATTTGTTACAGTTTTGTTTTACTTTTGTTAGAGTATTGGTCTTCATTTGTTACAGTATTGGGTTTAGATTTGTTGTAGTATTGGGTTTAAATTTGTTATGGTATTGATTTAATTTGTTACAGTTTTGTTTTACCTTTGTTATAGTATTATTTCCATTTGTTACAGTATTGAGTTTAGATTTGTTGTAGTATTGATTTAGATTTGTTATAGTATTGGTTGTCATTTGTTATAGTATTTGTTTGCATTTGTTACAGTATTGGTTTTTGCAGAATTATTTTCTTTGTAATATTTGTAGTTTTAATTGTAAGATTTGTTATATTTTGTATTGCAAGAAGATATATCAAAAGAGCGTCTTATTCTAGCGATGAAACTTCTTACGCATCCGAACAATGAATATCAAATAAGTTTAGTCTAAGAAATTTGTTTCAAAATTTGTGTTTGTTGTTTGCTGGAGAAAGTTTGTTATTTGGACAAAGTTTGTAATGTTGTTTGCTGGAGAATGTTTCTTGGACAAAATATTATTTTTCTAGTTAGTTTATCACTGTGAATATCGTTGTGGATTGGACAAAGTTATGTTTGTTTATAATATTTGTTAGAGTTTTGATTGTCATTGTTACAGTATTCATTTTATATTGTTTTTGTTGTTATTTTTGCAGTTTACGTAGCTATTTTTTACCATATTCAATTTTGATAGTTTGAAACTGTAATTTTTAGATATTATTTAAAAAAATAAAAAAAATGATAAATTTTAAAAAATACGAAAAAAAAGTAATATTGAAAACTTCTAGAACGATAGAAAAAACTTTGTAAAAAATAAAAACTTCTAGAAGGGAAAAGTACACAAGTTGTCAGTTTTTAAAGTACAATAAAGTACAGTTAACTGTCATTAACTATCAAAGTACAACAAGTTGAATGTACAAAGATGTTGGAAGTTGTTATTTTTTTTTAAATTGATCCCATCTTTTACAGTATTCGATATTGTCTGTTACAGTATTTATATTTTATAGTTACAGCATTTCTGCCAGTCAAATGACAGTTGATTTGGGTAAAAAGTGGGTACAAATCCTTGGGTACAATTAGAAGGATCCAACTAAAAAAGTATCTTAAACCTTACTTATTTTTAACTATCCCTAAACATTAATTTTTTTATTTAGAAAAAGCAATTAAGGAAAACAATGAGATATGAGATTTGTGCCAGGTTACAACTGACGACTTAGATCTTATATCTCATGCTATCCGGTATTGTGCTTAGGGGTGTCAACGGGTTTGATATCGGCTAGGTGTAGACATTTTCATATCCGTATCCGTTATGATAACAATTTTTTTTTTACTCTTATCCGTTTTTTCAAATACTGTACGAATTATATAAACGGATAGAAAAATATTATTGACATTTTGATTTTTGCTTTCAATAAAATATTTTTCAAAACAAGAAAAAAATAAATAATAAATGCAACTAATTTGTATTATAAAAATTTAATTAAATACAAATTTGTGTCATGTATCATCTTCACACAAATATATATCTATACATATAATTATATTTTAAAAATTATCTTATACAAAATCAGATAAGATAACAGTAAAAATCGTTACCTTTCTTATCTCTGCATCCTGTGCTCGATAAGCTAACAAAAAAAAATTCTTACCTGTGTTTTCGGATAGGATACTAAGGAATCACATCACCTGCGGAGCTCCGCAGGTGCAGTTCTTTTAATCTGGTCCGTTCATTTTGATCGGACGGACTAAATAAAATTTTGATATAAATCTCAAAGAAAAATTATGACTGTCCCCTCTATCATCCGAGCACTCACCGACTTAGAGTAAATCTGAACCGTTCGATCAGCTCTGCACAGCTCTGTAGATAAAAACTCCGCAGAGGATACTGATCCAGGATACTAAACGGCTAAAATGGTGTACCCCTAATTGCGCTGGATCTGAATTCTAATTAATTAACCTTCTGGCCTCTTTACGCTCCACGGATGAGATGAGAAAATCGTGAGGATGGCAAAAGAGATGATAGCTCCATACATCGGATGATTCCACGCCATTGTCATGGCCACCGCGACACCTCTCTCTCTCCTTCGTCTCCCTCCTCTCTTTCCTCCCCCAAGACCTTATCACTCCATTCTCACTCCCAAGCTCCTCAATTCAGCTCTCCAATCGAACAACTTCCGATGGAAATTCACCACACTTCCACAGAGAACTCCAATTCGCGCAGCCACTGGAGAGATAGCGCCTAGTCAGGTTCCCTTGGACAAAGCGCAGGAAATTGTTCCCGCCGCGTCCGATGATGGAATTGTGTCTACGATCATCTCTTCTCTTTTGCTTATCGCCTTTGTAGTCCTCTGTGTTCTCACAATTGGGGTATTTGTAGTTCATATGTTCAAATTAACACATTCTTTCTATCTGTTTTAATTTTTCTACTGGGTTATATCTACATGCGCAACTTTGTTACAGGTGATATACTTGGGAGTGGAAGATTTTCTACAGAAAAGAGCAAGAGAGAAATTCGAGAAAGAAGAGATGGAGAAGAAGAAGAAAGAGAAAAAGAAGGGAAAGAAAAGAATTTTTCCCGGGTCTAGAAGAGTCGGTCTTAGTGGTTATGAGGACGACGACAGTTTATAATTCAATTTTAATTTCTCAGATGGAAGCCATTTTTTGTTGTTGTTGTTTCTTCCAATCTTGAGCTTCTCTTTTTCAGACTATTCCAGTTGCTTCAAAAAACAAACTATTGTCATGCTATTTCTGATACAATGTCAGACAGGGTTTGCTACATAATCACTAGTTTGTCAATTAATGGTGAATTTAACATTTAACAATCATCCTTGTTTAGTGTTCTAATTGAAGTTGTATGCATG